>JAQBSW010001455.1:80000-133680 GCA_029291075.1 Eudiplozoon nipponicum | reverse complement strand
TACAATGGTATAAACTAGCATAAAATAGTAAGTACAATCCATGAATAAGACTGGTTTCTATCCTTACTGAACACTCTCATTAGACAATATATATATAAGATATATATATATATATATATATATATATGCTATATATATATATATAGTATGGGATATTTTATATAGTTCCTTCTTAGGGACATTTTTATTTCTAAACGTATAGAAAATTTTATTGCAGCTTTACAATTTAGTCTTGTTATTTTGGTAAGAGTCCTCATTTAGTTATGCTACAATTAACTAGGCTGAATTAATAATACCACTTTAACATGCTCAATGAAGTACTTACATGGGTAAGGTGTTTATATCAAGTTCGCAACCTTGATTGTGGTAAATGCTATCACCATGCTCAATATCTGTTTGTGTACCCTGGCTTCAATGTTTTGATTTATCGGGATTTTGTTGTACGACATAGTGACATAGAGCAACATAACTATAGGAAGTAGCCTTCAGACTACCTGGTGCAAGATCGAATTGCTAGCAAACTATTATCTAGAAGTCTGCTAGATTGGCGACCGCGCCAGGGAATCATTGTAACTCATCTTTGCCAGCTGTAAAATTTTTTCGTGGAATTAATTGGGGTGTGGTCTAATAAAAATTTCACTTCTGTCGAAGGATTAATCGGACTACGTGAGATATAAGAAAAATATTTGAGTTATCTGCCGGAGAAATGACGTTGTAAAAAATGGGAATATTGAATCTGTACGCGCATTAATTGCATTCAGGCTAAGAAACAATTTTGCAAACAAAAATCAACCGTTTGGTAACGTATTAACAAGCAAAAGATTAGCTGGTCTCTACGTTCAATTTGATCGCACAAAGTCGTTTTCATGAAGTCTGTCAACTTTTCAATGGTGAATTACTCCTCTCAAACTAATGATTCAATATGTACGCATCTCGAATAAAAGGCCACATGTGTGCTAGAATCATACTATGAAGTCGTTACACAATTATTAGCTTTCTACACATGTCTCACTAAATTTGTACAGAAATCAAAGCGTCGCGACGCCAATGATCCAGGTTAAATAAAGTCTATAATGAATTATCTTTATAGCTGTTTCTGGTGTACTACTTAATTTGTATTTCACGTATAAATACTTAAAAATAACATGTATATATATGCATATGAATATATAGGTTTAACCCGAAGAAAGGGCTCACTAATGAAACAAGTTCGTATACGACTTAAAAATTCGTGTAGTACACGGAATGGACGCCGCAGTGGATAGTCCCAGAAACCGAATTAAATGTGCCCTTGTTCGAGCCTTAAAGACGGACGAAATCGGTCAACGTGATGAACTGTCCTCGTTACCTGATGCACGTCTTAGTTTCTACTGTCAATATAGATAATGAAAATCATGTCATTAGATTTGAAAATATGCTTATAAAATGTAAGACGTTTATTGGAATTTAGCCATCGGTTAACGAAAACACTAAGTACTTTTTCGAGAAGAACAAAACACTTGGCAATAGATGTATAAAATCTTGATAGCTATATCTAGTGTAAATAGTGACGACAAGACGTATCATTTTGTTTTCAAACGATTAGTTGATTAATGCTGCGTAAATTTTCAATAATTATTCAGCACATTTGTGACTGTCATGGCTTCTACCGAGTTTTCGCTAACAATTAAAGGCAATGATTTACACACGAATCAAAATTATGTGCTTTGGAAAACCTGAGATTAAACGTTAATTTTAATAAAAATTTAGAGCTTCAAGAAAATGCCCATGCCTCTATGAAGTTCCTTCCAAATTCGCCTGTATTGCATATAAAGCATGTTAACTCCTTGCCTCATGACTAAAATATATGAACTATCCTAGTGTTACAGTTGGACATCCATTAAAGATTAGAACAACTGCGCATATCATATATCTAAAACATAAATAACTTTATTCACTTTAATTAATAAAAGTTAATGGTTATTTACGTTTTTGACATTGCAGGTATTGGAAAAATTTCAAAGATGATAGTTATTAGCTTTTCGGAGACTTTAACATGTGATCCATGTTATTACCTGGATAGACTATATATTTCAATCATGGGACCAGTCGTTAACGTTTTAAATCTTAAAAATAGCTTTACAAGGAACGGACTCGCTTTTATATAATTATTAAAGCGTTTAAGAAATCATATCTGGGAATATATCTTTTGGATTTGAAGACAAACTATCCTATATGCACTGCCGTTAACTGAGATAAATTGATAACGTAGGTAATAAAATCCCTAAAAGTATTAATATTACTGTAAATGCATCACTGTACAACTAAAATAATTTTCAATTCAAGGTCGAGCCAGGCTAATGGGTAATCTTTCGTAGAGAAGTTATAACCAAATCGTGGATAACACCAAAATTAAGCAATCAATCAGTATTACTATGGAAACCGGTTAACGCATGCTTAACAGTTATATCGCAAGTAATGCTTCATCATAACCAATATTAAGAGCCACAGTTGCAACCGGTAAGATAATCAGTCAGGAAAACTTCGAATAAGCATTCACATGTGCCAAAACGAACTGTCATCATGAACAAAATGCAATGAGGAAAACAGGATATAGCGACAAACAAGCAATAGAACATCCGGTAAAAAAGTTACCTGACAAATATTTAATACATCAAATGAGACAAATCTCGGTATTTACAAATTGAAGCTAATTTATGTGCAGAAAATCAAAATTAATTAAACAAGCGTTGATTGGACGGGCCATGATAAAAGTTCATTCAATCCAGTTTTCGAGCTTGGGATAAACACCAATAACATTGTATCTAACCGGTTGAACAATATAGAAAAACTGACGATACCGTTTTGAACTAGGATTAGTTAGATACAATGGGATTGGTGTTTATCTTAAGCTCGTAAGCTTGATTTTAAAAAGACTCAATATCAAGCTACAATAGTACAATAGAAAATCTAAAAAATCAGAAAATGATACATTACTACACAAGCTATGCCATAGAATAAGTTATAGCAGTATATTTGTTACAGACTGCTAGTCAGTAACATACCCTTCTTACCAACTCAAAGAAAGAAAAATAAATTATATACAAATGGCAAATCGCAAAGAAATTGCAACCAAATATATATCTTGTCTGCTCTTCGAGTAGGACTTTGCATACACATATATATATATATATATATATATATATATATATATATATGCTTCTAGATGTATTGTACTCTTTCTATAGTTTAGGGATTGACCGAAACGTAACTATTTATTTGATGCATAAATTTTTAAATTTTCTTGATGTGTGCTTTAACAACAAACCGCAGAATGTCACTGGGTGGACGCAATAAATACTATATGGTCCATAAATTGACAAGTTTATTTCAATAACGTCTAAAAAGCCATCTTTATATATATATATATATATATATATATATATATATATATATATATATATTTATATAAATTAAATTTATCAAATTCTTCTGGAAAATTAACTTCAAAAACACCAAATGTACAGAGCTTATAGACTAGCCGATGTGTCTTAATGGTATTAGTAACTTGATCAAACTCTAGCATCACGGATTACACGTAGGATAGCTAAATATGTCGAAATTTGTGGAGGACTATCAGCAGGAACGGTCTAGTTTAGAGATTAGGCGAATTCTGTTTTAAAGCTACTATGTCTTACGGAGTCAACGATACAGCAGACTCAGATCTCAGTTTCTGCACGCACGTTCACATAAATGCATAAAACCTGATTGCATAATATATCGGAATAGCCCAAGCAATTCTAAAAGTACAAATTTTAAATAAAACCAAAAATATTTCCTCGATATTAAAATCTAAACGGAAGACAGAGCTTATTCCAACCAGCTTAAATCCCGACTCTGCTAATACAAAATAATTTGACACTCTGTTCCAGTTTATATAAAAATATTTAGACCTACACACAGATACTCACATACACACACATATATATATAGCACGGCCATTTTAAGGAACATTTTTATTCATGTACGGAAAACCGTCTTCCGTTTAACAATCATGTTTATTGCTGTTCGTAATGTTAGATTAATAGTCTTCATTTTTGTAAGCAAGATCATTTTCGTTTGTTTTAATTTTTCGCCTTATATAAGCGGTGAATAATTTTAATTTGGGCGGGATGATTTAAGTGGGCACGAGAAATTTTTGAATAACACCCAGTGGAAATCTGTTTTATATTCTAGACGAGTTATAAAGTCAGTGGATGCGTAAAATCAAATTTCCATTCAATATATAATTTATTGTAGAACCAAGTCCTTTTTACTGTATTTATCAGGAAGCTGGCAGACTGAAACGACTAGCGGTCACATATATAACTTTTGTAGTAGTCATTTTTGCACAATACTGTACATAACACCATCCTATAAACTTGATTTAATATCAGAAATAAAGTTTTAGTCTAGCAAAACTCTCGAAGCACAAAAATAACCAATCGAACATAAGCACTAGGCCTAGCAAAAGGATTGTTGCCCCATTTTTAATATAAATTTCTGTATAGGATTTGGAATTGAGATCATTTTACAAAAATAGATTAAACAAAATCTTTGGATACTAAAAGAAAGGAAAGAATGAAACTAAGGTAAAAAGTGAATTTTCTAAACGAAAACAGATGAACCGTTGAAAACAAAACTTCAATAACAACCACTATTACAACTATGTAAAGAAATAACATTATCTCACAAACAAGCTTGAATTGTTATATGACAGAATAACAAAGTTCCACATCTACCATACACCCCAGAAATGCTACGAATTTTAAAACGTGGATAGGTAGAATGAAAACGGCACTATAAAGTGAACTATCAACATTCCAGGCAGTGGCTGATGCACTGATCTAACCAGTCGAATGTAGAAAGTTCGAACTAGTTCATCGAGCAAGTTGCCTTATCCGCACAACAGCACAGCTATATTGATATTTGAAAGAAGTCCATTCGTGTGAACAATATTATATACAGTCATGTGGTAATCCAAAAAGGTTCATTAATTAACTCAAACATCATTTTGCACTAGAGCATAGTCGAGCAACTTAACATAGGCTAGCTCTTCCTTTGTGGAAACCTTCTCAACAGTATCTACTTGTCTCTCGCTATTCCCGGCGTGTGTTCCTACAGCCATCTTGACTGAACCACCGAAATCGTTCGGCCGAGTGCCACGTTTTCCTGTGGCACCTAGTTGTTCCGGTAAGTGCTCGAACCTGCCGTACACAGATAAAGTGCCAAGGCAACCATTCAACTCGATCTTTCCACGCCACTCTCCAATATGTTTGTCGGGGTTCGTTTTCTTCCGATTATGCTCTTTGACAAGGCTTAAAAATTGCCAATCTTCCTCATTAGTCACTACTGCGACTGAGAGGCAACGCTGAGCCTGCAAATGAAAAGTAACCCGCTGACGCCTCGAAGTCTATTTAATGAAAACGCACATTGGTAATAAAAGAAAACATACAAAATACTTGCATAACTAAATTGTCTCAAACGAGGAATTAATGAGGATTTCTTGTGAATGAAAAAAAGAAATAAATATTTAACACAGTATGTAGGAATTTTTCACTAAAAGCACAACGAGCTTACCGTTAAATATATACTTAACAGAAAATAATACAATATTATTTCTTTTGAAGAATTAAAAGTCTCGGCAGACAATTCAGCTCGCAAGCTGGAGAAAATCCTGTCTTAACTGCGAAGGACACCAACAAAGTAGGCTTTGAAGTCACAATGTTGAAGATGTTATAATAATCTAATTATATTACCGCTTAAATACATATTCCTATAGGAGGTGATACAATACGAATGTGTCCTGATCAAATAAATAGCAGGTCCTCAAATTAAATTGAACCTCTTGCGCACAAAATAAAATTAGTTTACATAGAATATCCCATAGAAATCCCTTGACAATTTATCGGCGAGCTCAATTCGTGCCATTATCGAAGACAGTATTTTACCGTTGTGGTGATGGTGTGCAACTTTATGAATTATTGGGTTCTACTGATGGGATTCTAGCACCTTTTGTTTTTCGGGTGAAGTGTACCACTTAAATGTGAAGAAAAAAATCAGTCTAAACACAAACTATGAATGAGGATCTAGAGATTGTTTAAAGCCCACACATACACATTAATCCCATGGTTATTCAACAGGGAACTATCCGTTCGTGACTGTTCATTTAATTCTGTTTTGAAATAAGTAATTCGTGCCGACACAAAATAATTCAAACTCTCTCCCTATCTCGTGGAAACAAATTATGATACAGTAACTGATTCTGAAGATATAGGCCACCATTTACCGTACTAATATACTATGAAGCTCGTCATTATCATCATCATCATCATCGTCATCGCGCCGAGCCATACAAAAGTAAAAAATGACTAACGTTTCACTGTCATATAATCATAAGGAGTGAAAAAATATATAAATGAAAGCAAATAATATTTTAGACAAATTATTAGTGACATTTACGAGAGAGAGAGAGAGAGAGAGAGAGAGAAAGAGAGAGAGAGAGAAGGGTAGAAAGAGAAGGAATACCTTGCTACTATGAGTAAATTTATCAGGATAACTCACAGAAATGAGGCAAACAAAACCTCTCCACAACATCATTATGGCCAAGTTAGCATTCGGGCAAGGCGACATCAGCAATACAGCTTCCTTGCGGATTTCACTGTATCACGTCATAAACAAACCAAACCTCGCAGCTAACTTTTCTCTACTAAGAAAAGAAAGTTACAAAGAAGATTCTACTATACATCTGCAACAAGAACGCCACTGAGCTCGATTCGATGCCATATCGCTAAGAGCCTCTAACCAAGAACTATAATGCGCACGAGGACTCCATCCTGGCAGACGAGTGGGTCCTATACTACCCAATTTGGATGTAAGTGACTTCAGCTGTTCTTACCATCTGCCCACCTAGTTTCTTACGCTGATATGGTGCTGGATGAGAGAACAGAGCTACACTAGGCAAACGAAATGAGGGCATACGCAAAACGTGACCGAGCCAACGAAGTTGATGGAGCCTTATTTGTTTTTTTAACGAGGAGCACTTATTGGCAGATCCAAAAATACGTCTACGAATGTCAACGTTGGTTATTCGTTGTTGGTAACGAACATGTGCTATACTTCTCAAACAACTATGATCGAATGCCTGTAAGCGTCTCAAATCATCAACTTTAAAAGGCCAAGTTTCACTAGCGTATAGGAAGACTGCGCGTACAGATGCATTGTAAACACGACCTTTAAGGCAACGTGAAATATTCGCGTTTCTCAATAAATGACGAAGATTCGAGAAAGCTACTCTAGCTTTCGCGATCCGTATTCTCACCTCGTCGGACATATTGCCTATGTTATTGATAGAGCTCCCAAGATATGTAAATTTGTCGACTATGTCTACATATTCATTCTGCCGTCGCAAAGTTGGAGTGAGTTGTGGGTGATTCTGTAACAGTATCTTACATTTAGAGGGTGCGAATTTCATACCAAATGATGGAACAACGTCTGTTAATCTATTCAAGGTGGCCTGGGCAGCATCCTGATATCGTCCGAATAGTCAAGATCGACTAGTTTATCGCCCGGGAGAACTTCAACTCCAGCATCCTGAATGTGTGGGAGAGTGTTGTTCATAATAGCATCAATTACAAAATTAAACAAAAATGGGGAAAGTGGACAAACTTGACGAACAGCACTGCTGGTTGTAAAGTTATGCGTTAATTTGTTGCAGACCTAAATTCGACCAGAAGTATTTGTGTAGAGAGCTCGTATAATATTAACAAATTTTGTGGGCACACCGCTTTTCGACAAAATATGGAATAAAACATTGCGATCCACCGAATCAAATGCACCCTTGAAGTCTAGAAAAACGGCTATTGTGGCACGGTGATATAAATGTCTCCGTTCGAGAACTTGCCTTAATGTAAAAATATTATCTATACAACCTTGTCCTGCGCAGAATCCGGCCTGTTCTTCTCATGTATGTGACACTGGGGATATTGGTGGCTAAACTGACTGTCGAATGTACATCCATAGAACTGGAACAAAATTCTCATCATATACACTGTGGAGACTGATTCTTGTGATGATATCAAAGTGGTCGACTATTATTATGGCGTCATATTCTAGAAACTAAGCAAGAGCTTCACAGAAACCTGGAATAAATTGATCTAGCTAAGCTACCAGCATAGTACAGAAGCAGCAATTCTTTCCAAAAAGTTATTTAATGCTGTTGTATTGGTATCTGCGGTAATTTCGATGATGATGGCGATGCGACTGGCTAGAAGAATTGGATTGGTGTTAAGCTCAATTCCGCAAACGTGATAAAGGTGATTGGTATCAACACCAGCGCAATTCTTGTTAGTGGACGTACCAATAACAGATAACGATTTATGGATTTAATTCGTACAATCTTAGCTAACAGCACAGTGATGTTTTATTTAATAAACTAAAGCATATTTAATAAGTAATAAAAAATAAAAATATTGAATACATAATTTTTTATGCATTAGAGTGTTGTAGCCTGTCAAGTCAAACAGAACAACAAATATATGTCAAAGTAAATCTACTAAAAGCCAAAGCAAAATTGGTTTACTTTTCTTTCCGTTGGAATATATAGCTCAGGTTTTACGAGTATCATTTGTTGTGTTGGTTCAAACAGACGACAGTCTACCCACCAATATGTTTGTCGCGGATATGCTTTTGCCATGGGCTGGCCTCGCCTTGCATCAATAAGGAGTCGATAAACACAGTCTAAATGATGTCCGCCTACAGCTGATTCACTTTTCGATGCTGCATTTCCTCGCTGCCTTATATCAACCGCTTCAATATTTACATGTCCATTGTTTTGGTCCGATATACTTTCGTCCTTATGGATGTCGTAATTACCTGATATACGACTGGCGTAAATCGTCAGATAGTAGAATGCCTCAACTGGAAGGCGAACATGGTAGAAAGCATTTGCAAGGTAGCCTGCTGCTGAGCTCGATGACTTACGAACCAACTCGAAAAACTTGCCTCCAAGTACGCCAGAAGAGGAATCTTCGTTACCAAGAACAGTTAGTAATTTTGTGAGTGGCCGTTTAGCCGGACGCATTTGAAGTAAGGCAAAGTTATCACAGTCGGCCATTTGAGTGCCAGGTCGATCGAACGATTTCAATTGATGACAGAGCTGAAAGTTAAAAAAATACAATATATCAAGCTTCAGTACCATAGCGTTAGGACCATTTATATACGCTTTGGGTTGTTTAAAACTATTTTCTCGCTTTTTTAGCTAACAGTGAAAATTGTTCTAACATCACGTGTGGAAATGACGGTATAATTCATTTTGAGTAGAAAACTAAATTAATTTTTCTTTAAATGATAAAAGGATGAAAATCAATATACCATTAAATTATTCACCCACTGAATCGACCGCAATACCCTGACTAACGATAGGCGTGCTCAAGCCAAATGTACCGGTAACGCAATCATAAACCTTATCAATACTAAAGAGACACAGATAAAATATAAAAAGTACACTTCCATACAAATCAAGAATAAAGTGTCAAATGATGCTCGTTTAAAGTAAATGCTTTTCACAACAGGGACTTTATTTATTACGTAATACTTGCTGTGCAAACCAAGGCTTTTACATCCACTGCTCTCATTTTTAATCCTATTTCGGAGCATTTTCTCTTTAACAACGATTACCACATCGAACCAAGAAAGTTAACAGTAATTAAGTCGTGGTAAATTTTGTTTAGATACCATCACCTATACTTAGTGGTAGATCTCTTAACCATGACTGACACTTTACTATATAAATTCGTGTCATTTATTTTTGTGCGTTTATATATTTGTCATTGTAAAAAATTCAGCTAAACGAATTACCTTTCGCGTGTACGCTTATCTAAGTGGAATTACAGAGATCGTAGCAATTCATTTAGCCTATGCGCATTGAAAAAGCTGGGGGAAAGGCTCTATCGGATTAATTTGCTTAATCATGTTTAGCTAATGAGATAAAAAAATCAACAGCAGCAGCACAAATACTCTCAGATAAAGATGAGATCAAATTTTAACAGGAAAGCCACAATTGTATTAACGCGTGAAGAGAAGAAATATAAAGACATTTATCGAATCAAATATCGTAAAAAGCAGTCAATAACAAAAACTTTTATATGCTTATACGTATAAAAAAAGAGGAGCGACGGTCCTGATGAGTTTGTCTAATTATAATGATAAAAAAAAATAATATAAAAATTTAAACTAAAAGTTTCACAAAGTGAAATAATTGATCAATAATGCGATTGATAATGGTAAATTGGATCAAGTACGTGACGACATTCATAAAGAGATATAGGTGAGCCTAGATTATGTGATTTAGAAATGTTGCATAGACAAGATAACTAATTGAGAATTGTAATTAACATCCAAAACATACAAACACACAAAATGTCCAAGTAACTATGTCATACAATACAGGAAAATATTAATATTTCCTAGACCATAAATTGATTAAGTAGTACCATTTGGTTGAGACGATAGATATATGTAATTTAAATGCCGAGTTTAGTAAA
Organism: Eudiplozoon nipponicum; assembly: GCA_029291075.1. Lineage (NCBI taxonomy): Eukaryota > Metazoa > Platyhelminthes > Monogenea > Mazocraeidea > Diplozoidae > Eudiplozoon > Eudiplozoon nipponicum. Next base: position 123,118 of record JAQBSW010001455.1, on the reverse strand, counting down.
ATTCAAAGGGCGTAGTACTGCCTCCTAATGATATTTCACCAGTAAGGAGGAAATGTATGTGTACATGAGATTATATATATTTTTATTAGGTATGTAACACCTAACAGATGATTGCATATTTATTAGTTATTCGTAATAAAGACTATATAACAGTTATATATTTGATTGAATTATGTTATGATTACCGCGAAATGTGACAACGGGTGTCGTTAGATCGCTATATTATAGATCTCTGTATATTATATATAGTGCGTTAGTTTTTAAGTCGTTTTGTCGAAGATTATATGACGCTAACCTCATTACTTCTTGAATACACATTCGTATAGGAGAGTGTACCGTCCCATTGTCAAAAATTAGTAGACCAAACATACAGTGGGTTTAGAGCATAGTACCGGCTCGTACTGATGAGTCGGCCGTAAGTGCGAAACGGTTGTGTACGAGAAATTAAACCATTCAATCATGCCAACTTTGGTTTATTTTTCTGGGTCTATTTGAACTAGTTAGGAACTAGATACGCAAAACCTAATTCATAATTGGTTAATAGTAAACTGTATTAATGATAATAAAGGGTGATGTATCTATGAAAAGAGTTACCGGTGTTGCTTTGCTGTGCCTTCAATGTTACCAATTGTGTGAGCATGAAAAATGTTCTGATGATAACTTTAGTCAATGTTACGATCTTAATATAAAAACCTGACTCATTACGTACATACATCTCAGTATAAACTAAGCATTGCATAATGTAGAAAAGGAAATTCATCCAGTAGACCGGTTTTGTCTATTTTAGAGACTAATATTTATATTCGTGAATCTGTTAGACACCAACTAATGACGTCTGAAAACCAACCTTGAGTTGTCCTGTACCGGAAAGGGTGAAAATATGTACCAACTTTCGCGCACAACAGATTGGAAGTTAGCAAAAGAACAAATGATTTGTACAATAATCCAATAATCAGTAAAATGTATCGAATTGATAGAAATACCAATTTCTTTGGGAACCTGAATCAGATTCAATTGCCGAAAATGTACCTTTTTCCACCATGTGAACGCTAATCTCGAACAACCATCAGTCACAAATACTCTTTTCAACATACACATCTACAGAATCTGGTGATCTGCTTCCGACCTTATTTAAGGAAGGTGGCAACAAGTTATGAGGCACAGACTAATTCTTTTCGTAATATATGGAATGATAGGACCACGGCAGTTCCTTGGAAAGGATCAACCACCATTCCTACCTTCATAAAAAGGCAATCGTAATTCATGCGATAACCATCGTTGTGATACAAGCCGCAGTCCTTGTATCTAGATTATTTAATTTGTGAATCATATACTCGAGATTAACGGGTCAGATTCAAGTCAGGGCTAAGTTTTATGGAAAATATTTTGATTTTCAAGCAAGTACTTAAATAGCGACAATTATATCTCCGTTCCACTATATCCATCTAAAATTCAAGGTTGCATTTGACTCAGTGAATTGCAAGATTCTATTAGATATTCCGTCGAAAAGTGATGTACCAACTAGATTTGAAAATATTCTACATGCTTTCTACATGCGTAAATTTTTGCAATGAATTATGGCCAAACTTAACTACCAGCATTTGTTTTGCTTCAGGATGCCCGCTTTTCTTATTTTTGTTTTATTTTGCAATATATTTCATTACGAACTATACTCTTTAATGCATTATCCTCATCACGCCCAGCCATACAAAAGCTAAAAGTGACTAATTTTTCACTGCCATGCAACCATAAGTGAAAAATATAAATAACAACAGAAATAATATTTTAGACAAATTGTTAGTGAGATTTCCGAGCGAGAGAGAAGAAATAACTAGTTACTATGAGTAATTTTAACATGATAATTCACAGAAATGAGGCAAATTAAACCTCTCCACAACACCATTATGGCCAAGTCAGCTTTAACACAAGGCAACATCAGCAATACAGCTTCCTTGCGGCTTTCACTGTATCATTTCATAAACAACCCAAACCTTGCAGCTTACTTTGCCTTACAAAGAAAAGGTTACAAAGATGATTCTACTAGACGTCTGCAACAAGATCGTCAGAGCTCGATTCGAAGCCATATCGTTAAGAGTATCCAACCAAGAAATATTCTTTGCACGCGTACCCAATCCTGGAAGACGAGCGGGTCCCATACTACCCAATTTGGATGTAAGTTACTTCAACTATTTCTGCCATGTGAAAATCTGCCCATCTTGTTTCTTACGGCAATCTGGAGCTGGATGAGAGAACAGAGCTCTATTGGGCAATAGAATTGAGGGCATAAACATAACGTGACCGAGCCAACGTAGTTGGAGCTTTATTTGTTTTACTAACGAGGAGCACTCATTGGCAGATCCAAAAATTCATCTACGGATGTCAACGTTGGTTATTTGTTGTTGGTAAACAGCATGTGTTATTCTTCTCAAACAACGATGGTCGAATGCATGTAAGCGTCTAAAATCATCAACTCTAAGAGGCCAAGATTAACTACCATATAGTAAACCTGGGCGTGCAACTGCATTGTAAACACGATCCTTAAGGCAAATTGAAAAACTCGCGCTTCTACATAAATGACGAAGGTTCGAGAATGCTACACTAGCTTTCGCCATTCTTATTCACAATTCGTCGATCATATTGCCTATGTTATTGATAGAGCTCCCAAGATATGTAAATTTGTCAAATATGTCTAGATTTTCATTCTGCAGTCGCAGCGTTGGAGCGAGTGGTGGCTGATCCTGTAAAAGTATCTTTCATTTAGAGCGTGTGAATTTCATATTGAAAGACGGAACAACGTCTGTTAATCTATTCTAGGTGGCCTGGGCAGCATCTCGATCGTCGAATAATAGTACGATATTGCCCGCATAGTCAAGATCGACTAGTTTATCGCCCGGGAGAACTTCAACTCCTGCATTCTGAATGTGTGGAAGAGTGTTGTTCAAATAGCATTTATTATAAAATTAAACAAAAAGGAGGAAAGTAGACAATCTTGACGAACACCACTGCTGGTTATAAAGTTGTGCGTTAATTCGTTGTAGACCTTAACGCAACCAGAAGTATTTGTGTAGAGAACGCGCATAATATTAACAAATTTTGTGGGACACCACTTTTCGACAAAATTTGGAATAAAACATTGCGATCCACAGAATCAAAGGCACCCTTGATGTCTAGAAAGACGGCTATTGTGGGATGGTGATATAAATGTCTCTGTTCAAGAACTTGCCTTAACGTAAAAAATATTATCTATACAACCTCGTCCTGTGCGGAATCCGGCCTGTTCTTCTCTTGTATGTGATTCACGTGAAGCGCTAAGACGACGTAGGATAGGAATGATGGTCGACTCATTCCAATCAAGTGGTACTGTGACATGGAGGAACAGTCAAAGCCAACAATAATAAAATTAGGCTGTATTGGACCAGTTTGCCTATTATTATTAGATTTTCATTTTTTAATGATTGTTTGACAGTGAAACATCAGCTATTAAATGTTGCTGTGCTGCTGCCTGTGGAGATTATGATGACAATGATCATGCGAAAAATGATGAAAACTTGCCTCTTGTAATAACGAGTTACCGTTTCCGGTATCATTCCTAGAGGTTTTCCAGGTAAGCACAGTCTAAAATGATATATGATAGCGGAAGTGTTTAGATTGTCACCATTTTCCTACATTAACTACATACTTAAGTAATCGCATTTCACATGCAGCCTACCAGGGAAGGCTGAGTCGACGAACAATCGAATACTGAATTTAACAGATTAAATTTAATCCAAAAACTATTGTAAGCCTTATCTTAGTCTAGAACTACTTTTTCAATAAGAATGACATCGAAATCGATAAATGAACTTATAGAATTGGCAGTAAACTTGAAATATGTTTCTCAAGATGGAACAATCTTAACAGTCAGTGAAAATGTTACCTTGAGTCCAGGAGCCACGGCAAATGGTATCCGTATACTAGCATCATGGCGAGTTGAGCCTTTATCTCCTCCAGATACTCGCGAGCCACCAGGACCGTCAAACAAGATATAGGGCCTAGCGCCTAGACTGCCCCAACTACCTGTACTCGACAAAAAACCACTTGATCTAGTACGATCCTCTTTATTTCCGATATTTGGTAATGATGCCTGCCCGTTAGTATTGAAATACGTTGACGCACGCTTCCCAGAAAACAAACTGCCGCTATTGCCAACACCAGCAAGACCAATTCCGCTTGCATTGTCAGAAGTGACTGGTAATACACTATGTGCTTCAGCAGGTGCACTTGTTGATTGAGCCCCTTCTGCTGGGCCTACCATAACGATACCATACGTCTGAGCAGCAGGAGTCCTGCCCAAAAAGCCAACCTCAGGCAAACGACCCATAACCACAAGCCGCGAATAGTTATGCTCGGAACAATGGACCTATAAATGTAGATCCAAACAACATAAATAAAGCAAACCTAATGCTTTATCAAATAATTTCGAAAATTGTCTATATTTTTAAAGGAATCAAATATGTTAGGTCATTTAGAAGAGATTCAAAATTGAAATAATCTCAAAATAGTACACAAAAATACATAACTAAACCAAATTCAACATTGAATTTCATATTGTATCCCCTGAATACCATAAAAATTGAAAGTATACTCATTTTTTAAACTCATCTTTGCGCATTACATATCATCTCAAAATAGGAAAATATATAAATTGCTCATATAAACTAAAAAATCGTAAATAAATCCAGGTTTGTTATGGCCAGGAATCGCATATGTGAGCATTTGGACCAGTCATCCAAGTTATCCCCAATTACACGGGAGCTGTGCATTGTAAGCAATGTTGTTTTATAAAAATTAAAGTTGGCTCATTCTGGTCCAGGTGAACCAACATGGGAAGCACTTAGGACCAAAAGACAAAACAGACGGAACTTGGTAAAAACTGCAAATCGCTCGGAATGCGAGGCTCTCTCAGTTTAGGTAATGAGTTGTACAACCACACGAAATTTTCAAGAGTTCAACCTTTCGCAGCAGCAATTCTGGCACTTACTGCAAAGTTCACAATAAGGATAAAACCTTTTTTATAAGTAAAAATATATTTCCTATTTAAGTAGTTTATATCTAGTACCAACAATAAACACAATGAAATTCTGCCATAACACTTCGGTTCCATAATTATCATATATATATATATATATATATATATATATATATATATATATATATATATATATACGAGTTGACGCTGTATAGGCCATTCCGAAATCAAAATACACAATGCCTCACCCGATATTAAAGTGAAGTCCCAATATTTTGTAAATTACAACAGAAATCTTTAACCAGTTGTCCTTGATCGATTGAAGCTTGCATTTGAGTGCCGCTGCGGACCCCAATTATATTAGGAACAAGTATCATAATGTAAACCGTCAACTAGATCGTCAGAACATCAAAATCAAATGGGCATGGCAAAAACTACATACACAAAAAACGAGAACAAGACCCCGTCGAAGTGGACGTCAGCTTTTTAGAAGCATTTTTATTTCTCCATTTCTAGGACTATAATTTAGTGGTCATTTAGTTAAGTTAAGAACAAAGTTCATTTAATTCAATTAATTTAGCATTAGTCCATCTGTTGTATTTTCACACACAATCATTCAAGCATCACAATTAGATACTGCTTGTTGCGGAGAACCAATATATATGCAATTTTGTATTATATTTTGCGCACCTTGTAGCATATTAATTAAAATAGGATCGTAAGGATAAACAAAGTCAGCATAAACGGAATATATAATCTCATGTGCACTTTCGTTACGTGCTTATTGGCGACCCTTCTGTAGGACCCCGTATTACACCCTATACCCTCTATATAATTTGGTGAGGGATGTTGGAAATTATACCTAGTCTGTAATAGAAACATCTACGGATGAGTCGCCAGTAAGCCCGAAACGAATGTGAACATTAGATTATAACTTCCGTTCATACTGACTTTGGTTTATTTTTCTGGTCATACCTGAACTAATTTGTTACTAGATGCGCAACAATTAACACAATTGAATATATATTTGTTCTCTGTAAAAAACAATAACTATTTTGTATTTAATTTAATGACGTCATTATTTACGCGAGAATTGATGACTGATATCGACCTAGGCCAAAGTGTATGGATTTGCTAGAGTATTATGTGTACAGAAGTAGTTGTATTTCTCAATTTTGATAAAATATGGCATATCTTGAAATCCATTGTGTTGACATCACGTACCGACTCGGCAACCAGTGTTGGTACCATGTATCTATTCGGCATTCGGTGTTGGTATGAGGTACCGAATCAGCAAGCATAGTGTTGGTACCCTTTACAGGCTTGGTATATATTATATACAGTGAGTTGGCAGTGAAGTCAAATTGTAGAATACTTTATATGAAGTATATAAGACTGTATTGTTCAATCGTCCCCAATTTTTCAGTCCAATATATAGATTTTATAGAGCGTAATACCAGTTCCTATCGATAAGTCGCAATTAAGCAATAAACGTGTGTGTACATAAGATTCTAGCTTCCGTTCACGCTGATTTTGGATTATCCTTCTGATCCTATTTGTAGTCATCTGTTATTAGCTGCTCAACACCCAATACAAAAAAGACAAGCTAAAATTTGATTACCACAGAGTGCTCACCTTTTCCTTTATTCAGTATCTCTTTATGGCCAAAACACAAGCATTTGCTGTGCCCTATTAAACGTGCATTTCGTGAAAGGCACAACTTAGCTTTACCCACAACATTTGACAAATCACAGACAGTTTATTTAACATAATTTTCTGTCAATTAAAATACATGCATATTTTGTGTTTCAGAATCATTGAAGACAATTAGTCAAATAGAAGTTACATTAGTTAGTATTTAACTGAAAATTGTGTTTAGTGTAGTGTGCGGCAGGATGGCTCAGTGGTTAGAAAACCAGATTCCGAAGCAGACGTGCCCAGGTTCGAGTCCTGTCCGCGGCAAATTCTGGTCAGTACATGTCCAAAACACAAGCATTTGCTGTGCCCTATTAAACGTGCATTTCGTGAAAGGCACAACTTAGCTTTACCCACAACATTTAACAAATCACAGACAGTTTATTTAACACAATTTTCTGTCAATTAAATTACATGCATATTTTGTGTGTCAGAATCATTGAAGTCAATTAGTCAAATAGAAGTTACATTAGTTAGTATTTAACTGAAAATTGAGTGTAGTGTATTGTGCGGCAGGATGGCTCAGTGGTTAGAGCACCAGATTCCGAAGGAGACGTGCCCAGGTTCGAGTCCTGTCCGCGGCAAATTCTGGTCAGTACATGATAAGTTCCCAATAAGGACGAAACCGGTCTACTTGATGAATTGCCTTTTCTACACTATACAATTCTTAGTTTATACTGACATATGTAAGTAATTAATGTTGTCAGGTGTTTATATCAAGACCGCAACCTTGATTATAATAATTGTTATCACCACCCGCGCAACCAATGTTCGTTTAATTATATAAATGTTTATTTCAATACCACTTCCCCATGTAGAGTGGTTTCTGTTCAGTAATGACAGATTGGGAATGATTAGTTGGAACTTTGGGTCTAAAAGGATGCCATATGAGCTCCACCTAAAGGAAAAATAGAAGTTACATTATTTCACAATAATTGATTGCGCGGGTCGTGGTAACAATTCTTTAAATCCAGTTTGCGAGCTTGAAGTAAACACCAATCCAATTGTATTTAACCAGTCATCGGACAACATAACAAAACTACCGCCAGCCGCAACGCACTGACGACGGCAAACTGACTATCGAGGATCAAACCGCATTGAATATATATGGAAATCAATGTTAGATATGCGGCTCTCACCTTTAGCAGTCTCGCATACATTGAACTTGACTGGAAATGTCAGCTGCACAATTTCTATGCAGTCACGAACATTAACTGTTTGCAGCTTTCGCGAATACATACCAGTCCATATATAACCATGACAAGTACAACTTACAATGATTACATACTGCATCGGCCGTCGCGCAGTATAAAAAGTGTCGCCTTATCTACTGAGCCGCGCAGGGTAGATAAGCAAAATCGGGCTACTGCAGGCAACTTTACCTCCGATTCTTCCTCCTTTCCTTGTTCTTCCTCTTCTCAATGTAATAATTTCCCTCTTTTAGATTATATGAATATGGTTGGTGTATATCATATCATTAAGCCCAATATCAGGTTGCCAAATATCGAAAATTGTTCTAATAGACTATAATTCATTAAACCTATGTTAGGTTTTTACGTAGGCGCATTTAATGTGCGAACATTAAAACAACTTGGACAACAAGAAGCTCAGGCATGTACGTTAGATAAATTAGAAGTCGATTTATGTTGCATATCTGAAACCAGAATACAGGATCCTACGTGAATTACAGAACTGGTTGCACCATCCCTATCTACGCGTCGTAAAGTCCATCCCCTCCTCAACGTGGTACGACGGTGTCAACCATGTCTCGATGGCCGATCGTACATGGGCTAACGGGGCTATGGCGGTGGTGTCACCAGGGCGTGGTGAATTTCCGACCGGCAATCGGATCTCCTATAAAATACCACATGAGCCCGACGACGGCACCATGACTCGGCGTGTGTTCCCCGCCACAAAAGGGTTCAACAACCACAGGATTACATGGACTCCTGGACAGTACCCCGTACTTCCGAATGGCGAATGAGCTCTCAACAGCCACCGGCAACCATGTAACTTACTGCTGCCTTGCAGACTGCGCTTGGATGTGCAAAGGCTAGAGGTGCGTCCTCGATCAAAAAGCCGAGTGGTGAGGGGACACCACTTGTACCAAATTCCCAAGAAACTCCATGAAATGTCACAATTCAATGGAGCCGGCTTATCCTCCAAAAGGAGTCAGCCGCAGTAAAGTAAAGTAAGTTATTGGCTTCGAACATCTGGTTCCACGGAGTTCTCTCAAGTCGGTAAATGGGGCGTTGGTATTGTCCTTAGCGCACGAGCTGAAGCTTGCTTAATTGATTGGATTCTTTTAAATAGTCGACTGTGTGCGGCACGTTTAAATACATATACTAAAATCAATGAACAAATCTGTTTTCAATGTTGCCTCTTCGTCGTATTTTCCGGAAAAATAAATAAGAATAAACCTCAAATTGATAGAAGCAAACTCGAACAACCGACCTTCCGACAAAAATATAAAGATATTTTAAAATCTAAGTTAACTGTTCTTGATGGCGAAAATCCGAATTTACTTTGGTCCAAGATAAGTCCCACTATGCACAATGCAGGCACTACTTTTTGTGGCATTGCAGGCCTCCGTAGAAATACTCATTGTCTCTCTGAAAAATCTATGGAGATACTCGAAACAAGCCGTCAAATTCCACCTGACTCGTCTCATAATAATACTCGTCGCAATATAAGACGCCAGTGCAGTCTAAAAGTTGATCTCGAAAACCTTTGGACCAGAAATGCATTCGTGTCAGTTAATAGTCTCTGTTTGTTCTAACTTATTCGCACAACAAGTCCGAAAAAATTAAAAGTTAGTGATACTATAAATGATTGCAACAACCATTTAATAACCGATAAAATAAGTCGTCTTGATAGGTGGGCTGAACACTTCAAAGAACAATCTTCTTGGGCACCCGTGTCAGTTCCGATTCCAGACAGCATGCCTGCATCAACAGTGCGGAATGATAGTCTGCAAGAGCCAACAGAGTTAGAAGTACGCGATGCAATCCTACCTCTTAAACGTCGCAAATCCGCAGGCCCCGATGATTTGCTTCCAGGACTATTTAAAAATGGTGGTGATATAATTTTGGGAGCGTTGACCAAACTTCTTCATACTATATGGAATGACGAAACCGTACCAGTTGATAAGAATGAGTCGACCATCATTCCAATCTTAAAAACAGGTCTACAACGAATTAACGCATAAATTTGCAACCAGCAGTGGTGTTCGTTAAGGTTGTCCACTTTCCCTCTTTTTGTTTAACTTTGTAATCGATGCTATACTGAACAATACTCTTCCACACATTCAGGATGCAGGAGTTGAAGTTCTCCCGGGCGGTAAACTAGTCGATCTTGACTATGCAGACGATATCGTACTGTTATTCCACAATCGAGTTGATGCCCAGGCCACTTTGAATAGATTATCAGACGTTGTTCCAATGCAGCGACTGCAGAATGAAAATCTAGACATATTTTACAGGTATACATATCTTGGGAGCTCTATCAATAAATTATGCAATATGAACGACGAAGTAAGAATAAGAATCGCGAAAGCTATAGTAGCATTCTCGAACCTTCGTCATTTACGGATAAGCGCGAGTATTTTAATCTGCCTTAAAGGTCGTGTTTACAATGCAGTTGTACGCCCAATTTTACTATATGCTAGTGAAACTTTGCCTCTTAGAGTTGATGATTTAAGACGCTTACAGGCATTCGACCATCGTTGTATGAGAAGAATTGCACATGTTGGTTACCAACAACGAATAACCAACGTTGACATCCGTAGATGTATTTTGGATTTGCCAATAAGTGCTTCTTGTTGGTAAAACAAATGAGGCTCCGTCAACTTGGTTGGCTCGTCTTACAGGATTGAGTCCGCGTGCGAAACATATTTCTTGTTTAGATGCTCTTAGCGATATGGCTTCGAATCGAGCTCAGTGGCGATCTTGTTGCAGATATCTAGTAGAATCCTCTTCGTAACTATCATTTCTTATTAGGGCAAAGTTAGCAGCGAGGTTGGATTTGTTTATGACATGATACAGTGAAAGCCGCAAGGAAGCTGTATTGTTGATGTTCCCTTGCCCGAATGCTAACTTGGCCATAATGATGTTCTGGAAAAGTTTAGTTTGCCTCATTTCTGTGAGTTACCTTGATAAATTTACTCATAGTAACTAGGTATTTTTTCTCTCTGTGTGTGTCTCTCTTTCTCGTAAATCTTACAATAATTTGCCTAAAATATTACTTGTTATTTATATATATATATATATATATATATATATATATATATATATATATATATATATATATATATATATACTATATATATTATATGTATGTTTTCACTTTTTATGGTTACGTGGCAATGAAACATTAGCCACTTTTGATTTTTGTATGAGTGGACAGGATGATGATGTTGATAATACTAACCATTGGAAATGAGGTAGGATCTAATCTCTTTTGACTGGCTTTTGTTGGTTCTCCGCGAGTTTAGTTCGCATGTTGTCGCAAACATCCAATTGATTCCCATCTCCAAATACGCATCGATCTGGTCTTCAGTCAACATCGTACCTCGGCTTCCGGTGGTTAGTATGAACGATGTTGAACCCTTCGGAAGAAAGAGACGAATCTGTACCCAGCCAAACCGAAGACCAGATCGATGCGTACTTGGAAATGGGAATCAATCGGAGCTTTGCAAAACTGTCAGTGAAAAGCAACAACCCGCAAACGCAACGCGCGGTGATTCAACATGTTGGCGTTCTGACTTCTTGGTAAATTTTAGAAAAACGTGGAGATGTAGATTAAAATAAGAATAGCAAGCAGCCTTCAGACTAGGCAAGACTTGATAAATTGGTAACAATTTTCTAGCTAGAGAAAGTTTGTTAAACTGGAGATCGCGCTAGGATTCCAATGTGCTCTGTGTAAGATTGACGCTGAACTGTACCCCGAATCCTGAATTCATCATTGCTCATATATTTTTGAAAAAAACTATTGTGGCGTGTTTTAACAGAATCTCCCTTTTATCAATGGATTAATCATGTGAAATCTATAAATATTACTTGAATTATCTTAAAAGAAAAACAAAATTTCATGAAATTCGAAGAAGAGAAGCAACATCTGTAGAGCTTAAACAGGATCAAGACACTTTGGTGGAGCGATCGATGTACCCGTTGAATTTATGTCCAGGTTTCTAACGCGCAACTAATTTGAAATATTATATGTAATGCTGCTGACTAATGGCCAAGTTGGAATAAGAATTGTATGACCGTTACAACGTATATATATATATATATATATATATATATATATATATATATATATATATATATATATATATGAAACCATATGGCAGGAATTCTTAAAAGTACGTTATCAGTATCAAATAAACATTGTCAAGGAAGTTCATCAAGTGGACCGTTGTCGTTTTTATTGGAAACCATTCAAGTATTGTCAAGAGTTTGGCGCGGATGGGACACATTTTCTTTGGAATCTAAGACTTAAACCACTGCGCCATTTGTGTCGCATATCACAAGAAATATGGAGCTATATATCAACTTAAATAGCTGATTAGCCTTCCCATCTCTATAATTCTAATTAGCCACCCAGATCTATCATTATCCAATAGGTACAATGCCACTTGAAGAAGTTTTATTGTTTTAAAATTGTCCTGCCACCTGACGCAATGGTTTGTTTATTGGTAATATATATTTTTTAGGATAACTTTTAAAATGCTTAAATTAAACGTCGAGTATTCATGACTTTCCAACAATATGAATAAAAGATTGTTAAGGTTGTATTATATATACCAGGAATTTGAATAGCTGGGATTTTGAAATGGCGAGTTAATAATTGCGTTTGTTTATGTTAGAAGAATAAACCCAATGACGAGAAAAAAATCATACAAATATTATGGTTTTAACACCGAAAAGTAATTTCTTAAAGCTAAAGACCAACTGCTTTACTCCAAACCTCTTTTCGTTTTCAATTTAAAACGGATGTGCATTAGCAATTACATTGGACGAACTACGAAGAAGCTAACTAAAATAATTAATAAACGCCTACCTCTGTAGGAACTATTTAATTCAAATCTTTATATATTCAAGCTTAATGTAAATATTTTAGTTAAATGACACAAAAAAGTTTACAAATAAATTAAATTTGTGTTTACTGTGTTCCCTACTTACTACCGGATTACTGAATTATTAATGAGAATAATAGTTTACATTATGTAGAATTAATATGAAGACAAAAGGATATTATTTTTAATTAAAATATAGCAGCCTGAAAGCAACTGATAACGTGCCTGGAAGGAGCAGGCTAATTCACGAATATCTTCCCGACGCCAATCATGCGCAACGAACACGTTCAAGTAGTAGCGTCCAGGCTGACAGGGAGAGGCAATTATGCGTACAATGTCTCCAGTGAAACCACCGCGAGGCAAAACTTCGACTAAACAGCGACCACGTAAGACACTTCCGTCGCAGGAATTTTCCAAGCTGCATGAGATTCCAACGAAATTTGGCATGTGGAGCTTTATGCTAACCTTCAAATATAAAAAGACAATCAATCGATAATGTAATGAAAATGGTTTTACAACTATTTCACACGTAGGGAGCCGATATACAATAAAGCAGAATAGAACGACCCTCATTATAGAGTAATCAGGCACATCACGACAAACGGGCTAAATTTGATGGCAATGAAAGTAGTAAATTGTTCCATTCCACATCCAAGAGAACTGACAACAATCGGGAATAATTAAGTCTCCCAAGATTCGAAACTAATAACACAAAAATCAAAGAAGAATAAAATAACGACTTTGAGCATGTGGTATCGTAAAATACTGCGATAAAAAAGCATAACATAAATAATGCCACTACCGCGAGAAAACATTTTGTGGAAATATAGTTTTCAATCGCATATAAGGTATCCTGATCTACGATTGTTTCCAGTTTGTCTGTTGAAAGATAATTTTTCGGAGGCTTTTTCCTGGTTTCATCCTCAGACCACGGCTTCACACAAAATACAAAGACAAGCGAACAAGGCAAAAGTAAAATTTCATTTAAACCGATTCATTTATAATTATGAATTGGAAATCTCGTAATAGATAAAGACGTTTCACTAGATAGGCGAGTGTCTATAACTACGGTTTTCAATTTTTAAAATGCCTACACGCGCACATACGTCAAGGTGAAATCAGTTTGCAGAATGTTAATTTATCCTATTCGCAAGTCAGTCTAATGCCTTGCAAAATGAACTGGGACCAATGCTGTAGTAGTCACAAAATGGATAAGGCAATTATGAAATATCCATTATCGTACCAATTTATTTCTTTTACACAATATTTATGCATGATATACGAGGTCAACGCCGTCATTCGGTACAACAAAATTACGCAAGTAAATTTTTAAAGACGAGTGGATAACCTTTTAAATATATTATTCTGTTAAAAAATTTAGGTTATTTCCAAATGTCTCGGATTTTAATGTTAGAGGTATATTACAAGCATCTTTCTTTGAATATGATGAAGACGTTGATTCTTTATTCGTAAAAACGTGAGTTTGAACGATTTATGAATAAAATGAAGGTAATAGCGATGCTTTTTGCACATCATATATTTTGATTGTATGAAAGCGTTTAATAATAAGGTTATCAACAAAGGAATCATATAGGTCAGAATTATAAATAATAATTTGGCTGATTTTGGCATCCATAGATCTCCCGTATACAGCATAGTGATATAGAATCATGGTGATTAATGATTGAGAGAGAGAGAGTCATCGAATACATTATCGTGTTTAAAGGTCAACTTGATTATAAATGATAGTGAAAATATGATGGTAGTGCCATCGTATTACTAGAATCGAAATAAGCAGAAAAGTATATTAACGGCATTGAAATACCGTATAATGACCGTTTTAGGAATTGTAGGCTCCCGTAGAAATAATCATTGGGTTTCTGCAAAATCAATGAAGAAACTCGAAACTAGGTGTCAAATTCCAACTGGCTCGACTTATAATAAAACACGTAGAGTTGTAAGACCCAACTTAAGCGTAGTCTAACTTCAATCTCTTTGGACCAGAAAGGCTGAAGAGATGGAAGAAGCGTTCCCATCAGGTACAAGCCGCTGTTTGGTCAAGCTTATCCTGGCAACAGGTTCGAGAAAATTAAAAGTTAGAAAAACTATAAATGATAGTAGCAATCATCTTATAAGTGTTAAAATAAGTAGTCTTGAGAGATGAGCCGAACAAATCAAACACCAATTTTAGTGGACAACAATGTCATGCCAGAATCACTAAAAACCGTTTGTATCAACATTGCTGAATGTTACTTTTGAATAACCATCAGAGTTAAATTTAGTGGATGCAATCCTGTCTCTTAGACATCGTAGAGCTGCAGGTCCCAATGACTTTCTTCCAAGCTTATTTAATTTTAGTGGCGATACTATTTCTGAAGCGCTGAGTAACCTTTCTCGCACTATATGGAGTAGGGAGACCTTGCTGCTTGCATATAATGAATCGACCATCATTCCTATCTTCAAAAAAGACAATTGTAACTGGTGTTATTACAAACGTGGTATAAGCTTGACTCTAGTCGAATCTAGGTTACTTGCTTCGATTATCATACGCCGTCTTAGTCCTTTGCGTGAATCACATAAAGAAAAGAAATCCCGAATTCAGGTCAGAACGAGGTCGTACAGATAATGGCTTTACCTTAAGCCAAATTCTTAAACAGCGACATGTAAATCGCCGTCCCAAAGCAGTCGTCTTTCAAAACTTCAATGGTCCATCGGACTCGGTGGATCGCAATGATCTATTCGATATTCTGTCGTAAATTTGTGTGCCCACCAAATTTGTATGTTATACACGCTCTCTAAACAGAAACTTCTGATCGCGTTAAGGTTTACAACAAACTAACACACAGCTTTACTACCAGCAGTGGTGTGCGTCAAAGCTGTCTTAATTCGCCATTTTTGTAATAGATACTACTATCAGAACCACACTTCCATAACTTCAGGATACATGGTGTTGGAGTTCTCCCGGGTGGTAGATTAGTCGATCTTGGCAGCTCTATCAATAACTCAGGCGATGCCTGATCAGGTGAGTATGTGAATCGCGAAAGCTATAGTGATTTTCTACAACCTTCGCCATTTATAGAGAAACGTGATTATTTTAATCTTTACAATGCATCTGTACGCACAATTTTATTATACGCTAGTGAGACTTGGCCCCTTAGAGTTGATGCCTAGTTTCACTAGCATATAATGAAAGTGAACGTACAGATGATTTTTATACATGTCCTTTAATAAAGCGAGATACTCATGTTTCTTCACAAATTGCAAAGGTTTAAGATTACTTTGGCTTCTCAATCCGTATACTCACTTCCTCATTCATATTTTCTGAATTATTGATACAGCTACCAAGATATGTAAACCTGCCAATTACGTCCAGATCTTCACATTGCGGCCGCAGAGTTAAAGTGAGCGATGGGCGATACTGTAGAAGTATCTTACATTTTGGTTTGGAATTTCACACCTAAAGACGTAGTAAGGACTGCTAATCTTTTTCTGATGGCCTGGGATGAATTGCAGTTACCGAATAATAAAATATAATCTAGAGAAGTTAATGCTCAATTATTTGTACTTTGTATGGTTTGTAAGGATTTCAGTTTTACCGTCGTTCTTCGTGGCCTTGGAAAATAATTAGACCTCTTTTCACGAGTCCCATCATTATGACGGCACACAATTACTAAAGACGTTTGTATTGCTGTTCGTGATGATGATGAAGACCGCATATATCACATGATCAATAACATAAACAATATGTAAATCAGGATAACGAAAGACGGCGATAAAGCATTAATTCTAACTCTAGTCAATAAAATGAACAGATAATTCTTCAGCATTTCATAACTCAAAAGTTTTTTTAAAGTGCTGGTAAACTCGAATTCGAACTAAAAAACATAAATGCATCAAAAGTGAAAAATTCCAATTATGGCTTAATTTAAAATCATGAATAAAAGCAGGACAGTGTTATAATCAGAAAATGATAGACAAGACAGAAAAATAAAGCATAATTTTCCATTAATTTTAATTACAATTTTAAATTGACTTGAAGATTATAGTTTATTTTTCCCAGGGATCATAAATAGAATCCAATCAGTTTCATCTTTCTGTTATTCGACGTGCAATCCATAGCATATTCAGTTAAGGAACGCGGATAATGTTGTCTGTGTCCTATTCTGCGTCTTCTCGCCAAGTCATGGACAATTGCAATGGACGTCTGCCGACACAGAGAGGGAGTAGATCACCATTTTGCGGCTAGACACAATTGTTTGCGATATTGGTCGCTGTCTCGTATCTCGCTTACTAAGAAACACTTGAACGAGCAAAACTGTGTCAATAACGTTCATGCTGCGGCTGACTCCTTTTGGAGGATAAGTCGGCTCCATTTTCATGGAGTTTCTTGGGAATTTGGTACAAGTGGTGTCCCCTCACCACTCGGCTTTTTGATCGAGGACGCACCTCTAGCCTTTGCACATCCAAGCGCAGTCTGCAAGGCAGCAGCAAGTTGCATGGTTGCCGGTGGCTGTTGAGAGCTCATTCGCCATTCGGAAGTACGGGGTACTGTCCAGGAGTCCATGTAATCCTGTGGCTGTTGAACCCATTTGTGGCGGGGAACACACGCCGAGTCATGTTGCCGTAGTCGGGCTCATGTGGTATTTTATAGGAGATCCAATTGCCGGTCGGAAATCCACCACGCCCTGGTGACACCACCGCCATAGCCCCGTTAGCCCATGCACGATCAGCCATCGAGACATGGTTGACACCGTCGTACCACGTTGAGGAGGGGATGGACTTTACGACGAATAACGTTCATGTGAAGAGTTCAACTAATTGTATCTAATAGGCTAAGATTAAATACAGGCTCGCTCTACTGGAGATCTAGATCGTCATTTATGAACATATTTATTTATTTATTTATTTACACATGTATACATTTATAAGAGCGGCTCGATATTATTACATGGACAGCAAAAAGTGGCAGTTTATCAGTCAGGAAGACGCTAGCAATAAGTTTATAAAAAATGCACGTCTATCTGGGATGCGCCAACATAATTTAAGCAGGTGTAGTTTTTTTTTAAATTTATCTATTCTGTGAATGAATAGATGAATGGAAATGTATTCTATTTTTAGCTTAAAATCTCATGCTGCGAAGGCTTTCAAGTGACAGAGCTCGTGTTGTATACGCTTGGCAAAAAACAACATTAATATCACTAACTTGTCCATTCTTGGTAACAAGACGATCAGCATACTGTTTATGAAAGGACAAGCGTGCATTAAAGAAAGCTGATTTCACGAGTGGTAGGCGAATGAACCGATCGAGTGTGACCTTTTTTCTCAAAAGTTGCCAGTCTTTGATGTCAGGCAAATGTTCCATCACGTGTTGTTCGGGTGGAGTCAAAAAGTAGAACTCATCGAAGCGATGTTGGTTTTCAGCCAAAATGTATTGCTCTTCAGTTTCACTTATGCCAGTGTGTGTTACAAAATCCGTCACTGAACGATTGTAACCTGTTTTTAAAACAGAATAAAACTTATAGAAGCAATATATTCTTCGATACGAGGAACCAATATATAAAAATTGTGTATAACGTGTTCGTAACATGTAGCAAATTAGTTCAAATAGGACAAGAAGGATATGCCAAAGTCAGCATAAACAAAATATATAATCTCCTGTAGTCATGTTTTCGCACTGGCGACTCTCCAAAAGGAGCCGATTCCATACCTCAAACCCACTATATATTAAGTCAGTAAATGTGAAGATTTTACCATCCAACTCTCAAAAACATTTTCACCAACCATATAGTGAGTATAGGCGGCAGTACAACGATGAGTCATCAATAAGCACGAAATGCGTGTGTACATAAGATTCTTAGTTTTGTTCACGCTGACATTGGTATATAATTATAATAATCAAGGTTGCAGTCTTGATATAAGCACCTGACCCATTAATTACTTGCATATGTCAGTATAAACTAAGAATTGTATAGTGTAGAAAAGGCAATTCATCCAGTAAACTGGTTTCGTACTAATTGGGAACTCATCACGCAGTGGCCAGAATTTGCCACGGACAGGACTCAAACCTGGGCACGTCTGCTTCGGAATATAGTGCTCTAACCACTGAGCCACACTGCCGCACACTACACTACACACAATTTCCAGTTATATTCTAACTAATGTAACTTGGTTGTCTGTTCAGTAATGACAGATTTGGGATGATTAGCTGGAACTTTGGGTCTAAATGGATGCCATATGAACTCCACCTAAAGGAAAAATAGACTAACCAAGTTACATTAGTTAATATATAACTGAAAAGTGTGTGTAGCATGCGGCAGGGTACCTCAGTGGTTATATCACTTGATTCCAAAGCAGACGTGCTCAGGTTCGAGCTCTGTCCACGGCAAATTCTGGCCAGTACGTGAGAGTTCCCAATAAGGACTAAATCGGTATAATGGATGAATTTCCTTTTCTACACTATACAATTCTTAGTTTATACTGACATATGTAAGTAATTAATGGGTCAGGTGCTTATATCATGATCGCAACCTTGATTATAATAATTGTTATCACCGCCCGCGCAACCAATTTTCGTTTAATTTGAACAAATCTGTTAATAAAGATAAATAACATTTCCTTTCTGAAAGCCGTAACCAGTTGCAAAAGGCTCGAAAATACTCTTATTAGTGCAATTGCAGGCGGAGTAGTTATTAGAAAAGGCTACAGGTAATCTAAATAATAATGACTTACCGAGAGTTTCGTTCGCGGTGTTATATACACCGCATTTACAATGGTTAGTATGAACGATTTTGAAGCCTTCGGAAGGAAGTGACGAATACGCACCCAACCTGATCGAAGACAAAACAGATTCTTAATAGGAAATGGTGAAGAATTGGACCTTTGTGAAACTGATAGTGCAAAGCAACAACTCGCGAACGAAACTTGCGGTAGGTCATCATATGAAGCTCGCACTGCGCAACAACCCTTCGAAACATAATATAAATAATGTCCAGGACGCCATCATTAAGCATATCCGGCAATAACATAAAGCGCAATACGGAATCGTAATCGGCTAAGTATTCTAAAAATTAACTCCGGTTAGCAGCATATATCAAGGGCAAAACTCGAGAGGTCAGAGTTCAAGAATTTGGATATCGCATCCCATACGCGGGTCTAGTTCGCATATTATTCTCTTCGCAAATTATTTTGAGGACAATGACACTAACTGACTTTGATGCAACACAATGCAAGCTAACACCACGAAAAATGGCAGGAGCGCTACTATCGCCATTTGTTTGAATTTATACCGTAGCAACATTGTTATAACGACTTTACAGTTTGTGGCAACAGGCCCATGCACATCCTTCAGAAACTTTATTTCTCCGAATTTCAATAGCTCTGAAAGCAGGACATCAATTCCAACGACGTTGCGGTTCATAATGAGACTGCAAAACCCGCCATTTTATAAAAAAACAGTCTATATATCAATATTGTTGAACAATCGATGGATTACTCAATTGTTAACAACGCCGTTTCCAACACAGAAACGATTTGAAAATGTTTGGCAAGTTCAGCTGGAGGAACTAGATTAGCCGTTACTCTCTTGGCAGAATTAATATATTTAGTACGTCGAGTGGGAGTATAAGTTTCTAACAAGTTGTTGCACTCCGCCGCTGCATCCCACTTATATACATTCAATGCTATATGAAGACGTCATTCTACGTGTTTACGTTCGAGTCTTTTCTCTTTTTATTTGTTTATAAGATGCCACATGTTGAAGAATAGTAGAGATAGAAGATAAGTGCTCAGGTTTAAATCTCCAGAGACTAGCCTACGCTTCCTTAGTCTTCTCCCTAATACTGGCTTGGATATTATTTGGTAAGCTATAAATTTCGGTTAAAAATGAACCAGCTAAAGCTAAAGCGATCCTGAAGGCGTTCGACACATTTATATATGCTTCCAGTGCATGGATATTCAAACGAAATACGAGCCGACGCATAAAGCCGAGTAGCCTGGTGGTTGGTCGGATCCATTGAAGGACCCAGTTGAGCAATCCAGACACTCTTGCGTCTTGGATAAAAGAAAACTATCTTTGGCATATCAGAAATTGGTCGATATAAATGTGAAAATAGTAACTGTCCCATCTTTATGGCTTACGTCGCTATTCCATGTAGAGAAATTTCGCTTGTTTTATTGGAAAATGGGCTAATCAAGACTTGGCTAAGACTGGCTATCAATAGCATTCCAGAATGCCGTTCAAAATCAAAAACTGTCGGATATATATTCAAAAAACTAATATTTTCATTAGCAGGATTGTCGAAAATTGGCGCCTGCATGTTTACGATTCGCAGGACTTGGAATATGCCAAAGAAGAGCTCCAAACTCTCCGTTAATTAAGACTTTCGCTACAACACTGGATAGATGAAAAACAAAACCCAACCTAGTTGGATGACTCTCAAAATGGGACGGGAGAAGATTCAACTTCCTCGTGCGTAAGACTCGATTGAGGCAAAATATGGAGTGCTCGAAGCAACTAGGGTCTACTGGAGATAATCAACGTGGATACTGTTTTTGTAAAGGTTGTCACTTGTAACAGGTTGAGATTCTCACGAGGCAAGAGCCCACTGCATAAATATAAGCACAACAGGATTAGCAAAGTCTACTGGAAGCTTTAGCACGTATTTTGTAATTTTCGGTTTCAATGAAGACATTTAGCGACAAAAGCTGCATTTCTCTCACCTATCCTTGTAATTAGTTCGGTTTATCGTCAGATCAGAGAGGACAATCTGGTATTAGTTAACACCATCTTTCTTTACTCTCTGACAAGTATAGGTTAACATTGGTCTTAACCTAGAATTGCAGAGTTCTCCACTCTAGGGTCATTAGTATAAGGCTCGTCTACAGTAGCCCTTTCTCGCTTACCCACACTGAAAAATCGTAAAAGTAGTACAAAAAGCTGGCATATACATACAGTATGGAAACATTATTGATTGTATGATACACGATTATCTGTAGATTACAAACGACTACCGAGTCGTCGATCCAGGTAGCGAATTCATAATTTCTATTTAGATGGTTTGCCACAAAAGTTTGTTTAGCTTCAACTGCCAAAAGTTATATAGTTAGCTTTATAACATACACAGTTTGACATTTATTCCGTCGACAAACTTTGATTCGATATTTAAGAAAAACCCCATGCAAAAGTTATTTCTCAAATGAGTAGCTTAAATAAAAAAATTAGGCAAGCTGCAAAAAGTAATGGGCATAACCAGATGGCAAATCTTCACTCACAAACATTTCCGGATCAGCAATGCAAGGACGGCTTCAAGGTCACAGGACCAGTACGAAAACGTCAATCACTTAAACAACAAGCTGTTCACATTGAAATGAAACGGAGTCAAGATTTTACCGACTTACGAAGGCTATCGATTGTTCCGCAACAGTCAATTATTTTATAATCTCGAAAGACGAAAGTGCTATGCAAACGCTAATTACTTTCAAGGAATATATTTTTAAAAAATAACTCATTTATTCTTTTTAAACATTCCAAAAACACTTTTTGCAAGAATTTCAATTCAATGCCATGTCACAAAATTTACTAATCGCACATATATAAATTTGTAAATTTCATATATGTATGTATGTATGCATGTATGCGTGTATGCATTTATTTATGTATTTATGTATGTATGAATACATGAAATTGTGTATGTATGCAGAAAAAGAGCTTAACCTACTTTCGGAGTGCAGAAACCGGGCCGCCCAATTGCAATTGACAAAACGCCATCCATCAGCTACGTACACAGCTAACCACGTGTTGCGAAATAATCGTGTATCTTTTACCGGCATACCAGGCCGGTAGCCTGCACCTTTTGAGTATCCACAAATGTATCGACAATGAATACCGGAATATCTTTTAAAAGATTAATGAAAACAATCGGCGTGGGAAAAAGATTGATATTTACGAATATGGCACGTTGCAACATAACTATTGCATACATGATTATGAGTAGAATGAAAAGGAGCATTAGGTGACCTACCTGGAATAAGAAACCAACAGCAGCGAAGCATCAGCTTTACAACACAATGAGTCATTAATAAATTCTTACTGTTACACCAACAGCCAAGTCCAGTCTCCGGTAATTGGAAAGAAGAACGAAAAGCATTTATACAATTCTTTAAATCAAGTTTGCGAGCTTGAAGTAAACACCAATCCAATTGTATTTAACGAGTCGTTGAACAGAATAAAACTATCGCCAGTCGCACGCACTGACGCGTTTCAAACTTTCATGATGATTTGTAGCTTCAGCCACAGATATATACATATATATATATATATATATATATATATATATATATATCTGTGCTGAAGCTACAAACAGTCTTCTTTCGTGAATGCATAGAAATTGTGCGGCCGACATTTCCAGTCAAGTACAGTGTATTCAAGACTACTAGAGGTGAGAGCCGCATATCCAATTTTTCTATATATATGCAATGCGGTTTCATCCTCGCTAGTCAGTTTGCCGTCGTACTCTGATGATGATCATCGAAGGTCGAAATGTGTCAGTGTGTGCGACTGGTGGCAGTTGTGTTTTGTTGTTCAACGACTGATTTAATATAATGGCATTGGTGTTTACTTCAAGATCGGAAACTTGATTTAAAGTATAGTTATCACCAATCGCGCAAACAATTATTGCTTAATCATTATTATATTTTGTCGTTCAGGTTTCTATCAAACTTTCCCACATAAGTATGTATTAGGTTTTGCGAACCTAGTAACAAATTAGTTCAGTTGTGACCAGAAGGATAAACCAAAGGCAGCATGAACGGAAAGTATAATCTCATGCACATTCGTCTCGTGCTTACTGGCGACTCATCAGTAGGAGCCGGTATTACGCCCTTTAACCACTATATATCTGGTAGAAGAATGTGGAATAATAGGACGGTACAATCTCCTAGACGAATGTGTAAACCTGTAATAGTGAAGCTAACATAATCTGAAGTCAACGACAATATGACTTCAATGCTAACTCACACTATATAATATATATACCGAGTCTGTAAAGGATACTAACACTATGGCAATTGTGTTAGTAACTGATACCTTATTTGAAATCGATGAGTACCGGATACTAACACTATGGTTTCCGAGTCGGTACATGATACCAACCTAATGGATATAAATTTATGCTAAAGTTCACCCAAATTGAGAATTACAACAATTTCCGAACACCTGTTACTCCAATTAAACCATACACTCTGGCCTTCATCGATATCAGTTATCACATTTCGCGGTAAGCATGACATCATTCAATTCAATATATTACAGTTAAATACTGTTTGTTGCGAAGAACTAATATATATGCAAGTATGTATTAGGTTTTGCGAACCTAGTAACAAATTAGTTCAGTTGTGACCAGAAGGATAAACCAAAGGCAGCATGAACGGAAAGTATAATCTCATGCACATTCGTTTCGTGCTTTCAATTCTAAAAGGCTACTTCGAGATAATTCAGTAAAGTTCCCAATACGTGTCTATCCAAAAGCGCAAATTTATGTGTGCCTTTCGATATTTTACGTATGTTCTTAGAGAAAATAAATTTAGTAGTCGCGTGTATATTTTTTCATATAAATTTCGTTTTATTTCATTAATATTTAACAACACAAGTACTACCAAAGAACATTGAATTAAAGCTAAACATACCTTACGAAACCTTGAGAAATAATGGCTATCCCAACTGGCTTATCGAATATAATTTGATGCAAAATAATAGAATCGAGACAAATTTGGCGAAAAGCAAAATACCTCACAGATTAACGCTAAGTGTTCCTTTTGGAGGTGATCTTCAAACTGAGATTTTCCAAATAAAAGTAATTCGAGCGTCTAGGGTTGGAGTTTTGTTTAACACAACAAAACTTCTGCGAACTAATGAAGAAGGCAGCCTCTTTGTGACAACACCAATATCTGTGTAAAAATTTGATTCCAACGCTCAGTACATGGGTAGATCAAAATAGCGGTTCGAAATGAGAATAAATCAGCACCTTCCTTAAAAAATAAATTAAAAAGGAGTGCAGCTCCTGGTAGATACATCAGCAATTTGCGAACATGTATTACTCAAAAGTCACGTTGTCAGTAGTAATGTACTTTGGGTTCTATACAAGGCAAAAGTGAAAAAATGCTTTTTGCTTTTTGATGCTCGGCAACATAACGAGCAGGCTTTAATAAGTAACAAACGTGTCTTAAAATTCAGCATACCCAGTAATTGCGAACACATTTAAAATGAAAGCGATGATATGGCATGGCGTTACGAAAAAGAAGTAGTCTACATTGCGTAATAACAAGATAGACATGTTCAAGACGGGATTGATTGCGAATATTGTACGTTTGTGATTGGATGAGAAAAATATAAACGTATCCAGAATAATGGCTGTAAATACTGGTAGAAATAATATTCATTAATAAAGGGTATTTCATGGATTACCGTGCTTTTTTCTCATATATATATATAATGGACGAAACCTGACGAGTTACTATTAAGGACGTAACTGATTTACAGAATGAATTGCTGTTGCTACCTTGGGCAGTGATTAGTTTATAATGACCAATTATGTACATAAATTTGTCAGTATAAACCAAGCATTGCGTATAGTGTGCAGCAGGGTGACTCAGTGGTTAGAGCAACAGATTCCGAAGCAGATATGCTCAGGTACGAGGCATGTCCGCTTCATATTCTGGACAGAATTTGAAGAGTTCCCAATTAGTACGAAACCGGTCTACTGGATGAATTGCCTTTTCCACGCTATACAATTCTTAGTGTCTATCGACAAATTTATGTAAACAGTGGGTCAAGTATTTATATCAACCTAGATTAAATAAATTGTTATCAACGCTCGCGCAACCAATGTTCATTTAATATGAAACAATTGTTTGCCTTATTTCTGCAAACTTGATTAAACAAACTACTACCAAAACTCACACAATCCATGATCTTTTCATCCTAAGGCATATATATGGTAGTCAGACGAAGTCTCGAATACAGCATACAACAAACATGAAAGTTAATATGCTAGTTACTTATCATCAAAAATAACGTCAATACACAATAAATAAGACAGGATGTGCAATACCTTCTATTTTGTCAAGAACTCTACTAAAAGCCTAAAATATTTAAATAAAACAAGGTATTTAATAATTTCATTTTCGCCCTTCCAGTGAACCTGGTAAAACGCATTATTCCATTTCTCTCCTGTTTATTTGGCTTTTAAATTGTTCACTTTTGTTTAGTTTTACAGGTCTATTCACCGCTTTTCATTTTAATCATTATAATCGCCTACGTGCATCCATAATAGGTAATAAAAGCCAGTTAAAACAATTATATTTATAAATGCAACCTATAATAGATAGAAATGAACAATATCCCTTTTCACAAAAGACAAATTGTCCTATTTCACAAAGACAGGTAGGATAGTTATTCTGAGCACCAAATTCTAAGTGATAGCGAAAAAATTTCTGATAAAGCATAATTGATAGTATTTTTTTTAGAAATCCTAATTTAATGATTAAAATATTTCCAGCAGCTCACGTGATGAAGAACAGCCAATTTGTCCGGTAAGGTCAAATCACGGTCCAGTTGATGATTTATCACTTTAGAAAATACATGCAGATAAACGGGTGCAATGTAAACAGATCACCGCGCAGTTCATACCTCACACCACAAATCTCAAATATCTTATTAAAAAGAAAAGATGACCATCGCGTTAAAATTGGCGGTTCGCACAAGATGCTAAAAGACAACTAGATTCATGAAGAGATACAGTAAAATTTTCAAGGAGATAGTATAGGAAAAGTCTTATTTAGCTTAGCTTTTTTATCGTTATTTGGTCTAAGTTGCTTTGTTTCTGTTTTTTAGATTTTGATTGCCTAGGTCGGTCCACTTGCCTCTTTAAGCATTTACATCTCATTTACAAAGTTCTTCATATTTATGTGGCAAAAAGACTCATTATATTTTGCAGATTTAATCCTGATTATAGTGATAATGATTTTTAGCCATTTTGACGCACGAGCTGCATTGGTAATCTTATCGTAAAATCAGAATTTATGAAACACCGTTGCTAGTCTCCAGTTATTACTTGTCCAGCACTCACGTAAAATTAAACGCATTACACCGTGAACTGCGAAGCTCGATGAGAAACTTTGTAAAGGCAAAAATTATGCATTTTTCTAGTTGGCAAACACTGACCTGCATAGATGAAAGAACAGCTCGTTGTTAGAAATCTGTCCTTGCTTGAGACGACGCATAATACCCACAAAAGAAGTGGCGGGGTCTTCTGAATCATATTCTTCAAAACGAAGATCTTTAGCAGTCACCCAACGAAACAACCGGCTTAAAAACACATAAATTATTAAGTGAAATATATATATATATATATACATAAATCTGTGCAAGCAATCAATTATTGTTAAATTGTGTAAGCAAATGCACAGAAATTTATATCAACTTGTAGATAACAGTTGAAAATGAAATGTTTTTAGAAATAAGGATTATATTTAATGGAAGTCAATGCCACTGGTTTTTCTTATCTAATGTATGCATCGCGGTTTGATCCTCGTCAGTCATTTTGTCTTTCTGCACTTATAATCAACATACATGACCGAGATGCGTGAGTACTTGGGACTGACGATAGCCTATCTATGTTGTTTGAATGGTTAAATACAATTTGATTTGAGTACATCTCACGCCATCAAATTTGAGTTAACTAATTCCTCTGTATAACGTAGGTAGTGTAATCAATGGTTCCTTAGAATGCATTAATGTATAACTTAAAAATCTCATTAAGACTTCAGAAAGAATAAATATTATTTTACCTAAAATAATTGTTCCTCGTATTAAATTGTTTTGACGCTTAAACAAGCATTGACTGCGTTAGGCGTATGCCCCAATTCGGTTGCTCAGGAGAGCGATTTGATATTCTCTCATCCGGCGCCAGATGGGCGTAGGAAACAAGGTTAGCAGATATTGACATGGCAGAAACAGTTAAAGGTAACTACTTAAAAATTGGGTGGTATTGAGTTCACTTGTCTGCCAGGATGGAGTCCGCGTGCGCATCATAGTTGTTGGTTGGAAACCCTGGGCGATAAATCCTCGATGCGAGCTCAGTGGCGCTCTCGTTGCTGATTTCTGGTAGAATCATTTCAGTAACTTTCTTTTCTTAGTAGGGCAGAGTTAGTTGCGAGGTTTGGTTTTATGATGTGATATAAAGAAAACAGCGAGGAAGCTGTATTGTCGACGTTGCCTTGCCTTAATGGTGTTGTGTAGAGGTTTATTTTGCTTCACTTCAGTGTGTTATTAATATAAATATGCTACTAATAATTGCTCTCTCATAAATCTCACCAATAATTTGTGTGCATAAATAATAATTTTTGTACTTACATAGAAATTTTTTTGGTTCTTTTAAGGTTAAATGGTGCATGTTGATGATGATCATGATTATGAACACCTAATACATAATTGCATAATTCATCCAATATTCTGGTTTCATCCTTATTGGGAACTCGTCAAGCACCGTCCAAATATATCTAGAGGGGGCTCAAATCAATGTATAACTGCTCCAGTATCTGATCCTATAAACTGCGCCTCCTTGCCGTCCAATCCACACAATTTTCAGTCATATATATGGGTTAGAATATTCTTCAGGTGGTGCCTACGTGACAACACGTTCGACTGGAAGTTCCAACAAGCCACCCACAAACTTTCATTATAGAACAGCCATCACGCCTCCAGTGGAATATATATATATATATATATATATATATATATATAATGGGATTGGTATTTATCTCAAGATCGCAACCTTGAATCAGATAATAGTTCTTTAGTGTTATGAGTGGTAACAATTTCAATTTTCTTCCATTTTTTATATAAATTGTATGCAATTGAAAACTCTATGTTGCATTTAGCATGATTTTATTATAACAGGCATTGTTAAATGGCCAGCGCAGTACAATATGAAATGTGCCGGAACAGACTGCCCTATTAAATTTTTCCTCTATACAACTAACCGAATAATTCAAAATATCAGAGGGTTTAGCTAAATCGTATGGAGTCATGTGGAGTCTTCAATTTATAATACGCTGAAATTGCATTAAAAATCACATTTTCAACAAAATCATTATAGGAGAATTAGACAATAATGTAAATACGTTACTCATTTTTTCATAACTTACCGGATTACTTCCATATCTGAAGAGCAATCCAGCGTTAAATCTCTAATAAGATCAGTGAAGGTCATATGATGATGTTGACGTGCAACCTTAAATAAGCAAATCGACACACATATAATATATCAACGATAAAGGATTGAGATTATCAAAATTAATTAAAATATACAGGTTATATCGCCGATAGATGAACACTGAGTAAAAACTAAATCAGGCAGGTGTTGCGACAAAATTTTCGAGCCGACTGGTTCTAAAATGTTACTCATTGATGAGCTACATGTGCACACATACATACGTGCATATATTCATAAATAATTACATACATACATACATAAAAGGAAATCTAGATCTGCGAAAACGATTCAAGTAATCAGACCTCTCCACAGGACCCATTCTAGCACTAAACTCTGCTGATTTCCCGTTTTCAAGTCTCTTGCTTGACGAGGATACGCTGTTACTTGATCAAGTAACCGTTATCACGAGTATTACTATATGAATTGCTTACCCGTCTTGCGGTTCCAGATATCCACCGGCGTGGGCTCAGTAGCCTTGTGAACAAGATGTGCAAATAATTTCACAAACAATTCCCTGAGTATAACAGATATGGTGGATCATTTGTTAAGTTTTTGCATCAGAAACGAGTGTGGTAGTTACTTCAGAAAAGACAAAAGTTTGCAAACGCCGAAGCCTATAAAAAAGGACTCATCAACACTCTTAGTAGTTTGAATAGAGCTCGTTGAGCTATTATAACAGGCTTAAAGTAATCGAACTATTTTATATGTTACGCTATTGCAAATCATAGCTCGCGATAAAATCTTGCACGAATCGTAAAAGAACAAGAAAAGATAAAATGTACTGTCCCAAATTAATATTCCAATAAAAATTAATATTTATCGCTCTACTTCATTTTTGGACAAAAAGGCTGAATTGTTAGCGAAAGTTTGATTGAGATATACGTAACATACATCGTTTTGCCTGTGTCATTCAGCATCGATTATCTTTAAGATCCCCATAAACACCTTCACAGTGCGCTCATTTAAAGCATAGCTTGTTAAATGAACAAAAGAATAGAAAAAACTATAAACAAATTTTTAATTTAAAAATATTAACAAGTGCTGCTAAAAGTCGTGCACATTTTAAACAAAATGTATGGATTTATGCTTATTGTGATTCAGATTGTAAATGTAGTTAAAAAGAAAAATAGGTTTTATGCTTAAAAAGCACAGTTACTTTCTATTCGGTGAAAAATATCGGGAGAATAACAGGCCCGACGGCAGGCAGTCCTCACTCAGTCCCGTCGGCAACGATAGCATTTGGCTTGCAAATGCTATCAGAACACAACCATACCATAACATTTGAGATCTCAAATTCCGTTTTATTGCACAGTCAAAACAGTGTTAAAAAGTTATTGGCGGAATGCGAGCAAGGTTGCCAGACGCGGAGCGAATGTTTTGGCCGCAGAAGGAAACTAGACATGGGTGACTCACAAATAGATGCTCCGGGAAAATATTGCACGTAAACCTTTGGTGATCAAGCACCTTAAAGACCCACAAATTGATCAAAATTGCCTAGTGTTCTACCTAGTGTTCTTTAACGCGGCAATAAAGCATTTTTTTTAAATTCTGATGTATTGCGTATATGATAATGAAAAATGATACCAGTATAGAACAGATTATATGAACTTAAAATAATTCAATTTATTTGACATGTTACCTCAATGGCAACGGCATCAAGTCGAAGCAACACATCTGGCGACGGCATAACGAACTCCTTTGCTTTACAAAATGGCAATGGTCTCGGCAGAGGTGCAGGTTTCATTGGAGGAGGAGGTCGCTCAACAGTGTGCTTTCCGCTAATTCGAACCGGTTGCAGACAATTTGTCATGTGCATGTCACGAACACTAAGACGAGCAAATGATTTGTGGTTGTCGTTATCAGTATAACCAAATGCCAATCTACCAGAATCAGCTCTGTTGGAAGCTATTACAAAAAATATTTATTTAACTACACTATTACGTCAGTGACCTTATCAATTTTTTTCTGGATAAATGGAAAAAGCTTGATAAGGTAAGAAAGGATATATACCAGGTAACAGATCAGCCAAGCAAACTGAATATATAGACTCCATTTTTTCGAAATCTCCAGGACTCCAGACAGTGATGAGGCCTGAACCGCTGATATACAACTACGTTAGCAGTAGAACAATCATTGTTTTAAGATCAAGTATTCTACGAGCATATTCTTAAACATGGATACAGAGGCATTAAGTGGTTTAATAAAAGCTATGGAGAAACGTGATTATCTCACTCTGCCTTGAAGGTCAAGTGTACAATGCTTCTGTACGTGCGGTCTTATTATATGATTGTGAGACGTTCATTTCGGGTCGATGATTATAGACACTTAAAGCAATTCGACCCCCGTTGCTTGAGAAGCATAGTTCACATAGGTTATCAACAAAGAATAAGCAACTCTAACGTCCGTAGCCGTATTTTTGGATCGGCTAACAAGTGCTCCTCGTTAGATAAACAAATAAAGCTCCATCAACTGCGTTGACTCGGTTAAATTTTGCGTATGCCTTCAATTCGATTTTCCAACAGAGCATTAACCTCTCAGTTAGCGACAGATTGGCGCAATAAAAAAGGTTGACAGAATTTGATATGGCTGAAACAGCTAATTAAATAAATTAAAATTAGGTAGTATGAAACCCACTCGTCTGCCTGGATGGGGCCCACGTGCGCATTATGATTCTTGGTTGGAAATCATGCTCGACATTGCATTGTTGCAGATAGCTAGTAGAATCATCTTCGTAATATTTTTTCTTGGTCGGAGAGTGGGCTGCAATATTTGGTTAGGTTTTTGATGTGATAAGTGAAAGCCACAAGCAAGCTGTAGGGCCTATGTCGCCTTGCCTCAGATCTTACTTGGCCATAATGGTGTGGTTTAAAAGTTTGAAATGCCTATTTCATGTGTGGTATCTAAGAAAATGTATACCTTTCATTATTGATTCGATCCTTCCCCTCAGATTTCTCTTTCCTTCAACACCTTTTGGTCTAAATTGATATTTTTGTCATTATGACTTCATGTTTAAAATGTTTCTTATTTGCTTTATATTTCAATATTTTTCTCGTGTTTGGATGGCGGTGAAATATCAGTTAATGACAACTTATTTATTGCCGTCCGTGATGATGATTATGATGATAATGAAATAAATGGAAGCAGCAAATTTTGATATCTTGGATGACCCTTATGTTTAATATTAAGTTTAAAACCCTGCGCCAGTCATTATCTATGGTTCAGAGATAGATTGTTTACCCACCTTAAGAGCTTTAGTAATTTTAGGCTATTACGGAAAAAAATTAAACACCATTTAGTCTTAGGGTTTGGACAGATTAAAGGCAGCAAAAACAAAATTTAAGAGAAACGCAAATAACGTTGAATAATTCATTATTAAAGATATAATTAAAAAAAGATAGCGCCAAATTTTATTTTCATTAGGAAATATCTCACATCTCATCGCATAATAGGACAAAATCAGAGAAATATTCGAAAAGTAAATATAAGTAATTTTCTTCACCACAGAACCGCTTTTCAAGGCTTCTAAAAAAATAACCCTTCCAAAAGTGCATAAACTATTTATAAAAGCCAAATGAAGATAAGTACAGTACTCTGGTTCTACCAGATTCCAGATTAAGTAGAAAAATTATGACAATAATAACGAAACACTACATAATAACAGTGTTAAAACAGTCAGTTTCTATAGGCATTAAGCTACCGAATGAGAAAGAAAAATAGAACCCCTCAACACATCAGGGGTTTATGAAATACCTTAAAGAGATGGCAAATTCAGGTATATATATATATAACTGTGTCCAAAAAAGGTACATAGAGGGTAACATAAAACGGCATGCAAATATGGACATAGTCAAAGATCAGATCTCGCCAGGCACCTAATGGAGACAGGTCATCAGATAAACCAGGTTGATTATGGAATTAATTGAAATAAAATCAGAAATGAACGTCATATATTTTGCACTTGTAGAAAAATCATTAGGCCCCATATTTAATGAAGCCTTCTCTAATGGCAGGAAACGTGGATTGGAGGAATCACGGTTATCAATAGACCCAACTAAGAGACCGCGACTATGAATTTGAGATATTAAACGAATCAATTTATATGGAATTATAAAGGTGTATTTTGTTTGATATACTGTAATTGTAGTGAATCGTGTGTACAGGGGAACATATATAACTACTTATATGCTGAAGAAGGCTGTCGATAAAGGCAGCCGAAATATCTTGTTAAAGAAAGAAACCTACTGGAACAAAAACTGTCTATTCGTAGGATTAGCACTTTCGTCAGTTTACTTATATTTATAATTTGGGTCAGAATTTATTTTCGATAATACATAAACAAGCACTGTATCGTGGTTACCGGAATATAATATTTTGAATTTTTAATATTTCAAAAGCGTATGACATAGTATTTAGTAAACCAATGAATGCTTCTGGTTGTAAACAACTAAACATAGTAGAAAATTAAATGGAGCACATACCAACTTTGTGTTCACAGTAAGTTATCATTTCCTGTGAAAATGCGAAATGTAAATAAAACGCTATTTAATTTTAGTTAAGACTAGATGTGTGAGCATGCTTCCATATTTGGATGCTATTTAAATAAAAAGGCCTTATCCAGAAATTTGCAAAAAAATCATTCTTTTCGTGAACTGGCATTACCTTAGGACTTCTAAAATTGTTGAATTCGAGAAACCGCAGTATACTCACTTACAATATAAAAGTGAAAAGGAAATTATGCGTGAGCTTTTACATATCATACAGCTGACTTAGACTGTATTATATTCACGATGGCAATTTATTTACCTAGTGTGAAAGGCAAAATTCCACTGAAATTTATAACAAACATTACCCAGAACTGTGCAAGCTAAAACAATTTTTTCGTGAGCTGACTTTAATATGTGGCTTTCCAAACCCGATTTAGCTTTGAATAAACTAATTCTATTCGGAGCTGGTTTTGTTCTCAACGAACAGATTGTCTCAAACAAGATTCGAACCAGTGGCACGTTTTTTATTCATATATCCTAAATATAAGCCTGCATGATCAACAGCCATACACGACCAGTTGTGGCCTGAACGTGAATTCGGCAACAAATTCTCGAAGAAAAATACAAAGTTCATCAAATAACATAATGTTTAAATAACTTCATACCTGACGATAGATTCTGCCACAACAGGTTTTCGCTGCTGCATTTTCTACCACATCATATTTGCCTGCAAACTGTTTTGTGTAAAACACGAATATTTTACTTCACTATATGATTAGGTGGCTTATTAGTTTATGCAAAAAACGTGCTAGTTGGCGGATGTTTCTACTCAATCTTAATAAACTGGCTGCTGATATTATTGAAACGGTATTAACTCGTTACAGATAATAGTATATCAAAATTTCCGAAATGCAGCACGATATTTATTAGCCTCAATTTTAACGGTAGAATGAAAACTGCTAAAGATTCTAATAAAGAAGATTAGCTTTACTGTAGTTTCTGATACAAATACAAAAGGCTGAATTATGTTTCTGTTAAAACCGGATTACATGGCTGATGATATTTCAACAACAATTTCTCATTATTTATTGTTTTATCAGGACAATTCAGCTAAGCATCTGTTCTAACAAGTTATTCTAGTTGCAATTTTAAATGAAACTAAGTTTCACACATTGGTGAAATATAACAAGATCTTTTAAAACTTAAATTTGCAAAAAAACAAGACACAAATATTTTTATTCAATTCGTTTAATAAGGTTAATCCATTTTGGCGGTATCACTGTATTCAGGTAGCCGCAAAACTATTCATGTCAGCTGGTAAAGAAGCCAAACTAAAACGCATACACCACATATGATGGCTGGAAATCCAGAACTAATCGAGATGTGTAAGATAGGAAATCTGGCACATATCTACACTTATGGTACATAATTGCCGTGAAACAAAACGAGCCTAAATGTGCCAACTATTGCCTTTTGAATTACAAAACGTCAGCCGCAAACTAGGTCAATGTAAAATTAGTGAAATAAGAATAAATTATATTATTACTATTATATATATAAATCATTTATTATTAGTAGTAGTAATATTATTTTCTTGATCCAATGAAATCGATGCTGTTTCAGATTGAAAAGCTCAAATTAAACAAAAATTATTAAAAAAATTAGATTTACCCATTCTCTCTGGCTGTACTTCATGCGCAATTTTATTGCCATCCCAAATGACATGCAAAGAGTTGCAACGTTGCCGATTATGTCCGCCATATCTGGAAAATTTACCATAGTTTTCAACACCGTGCGACTCAGTACCGACAAGTTGAGCAGCACTATGCGACTTCGTCATGTCATTTTCGTGTCGTTTGAGTGTTCGACGAAGCAACGACTGACCGTCATTCTCCAACGCTTTAGAAGATCGGTGTTGACGTGGCTAAATGTTAAAATTATCATTTACATATAAGTAAAACAAATAAACAAAATACATACACGATCACATGTATGCATTTATTTTTATGTATATATATATATATATATATATATATATATCTGTACCTATGTTTACATGTATTTATTCACGTATGTATATGTTTGTATGTGTCAAAATATGTGTTTACGCAGGTAGGTACGCATGTGTGTATGCATTACAATACATATGAATGAAGATATATGTTCGTCTTCATGCATACATTTATGCCACACATTAATAAAAAAGTGGATAATGGCCATTTATTTCAAGAATACTAAACTTCACTTTACAATATTTTATTTATATACATTCTGAGTTTTCATTTGATTATATGGGTGACAACAAATCTGACTCGTTTTTACTTTTGTTTCTTGTTTTGGCTAGTTGGTTGGTGTGTATACATTTCTGTCTCTGTGTGTGTGCCTGTTTGCATGTAAAGGTCACTCTCGCTGTATTGCAAAGTGATGTCTGAGATCTAGTCATTATTGTAGTCATGGCTTGAGAATTAACCATCTGATCGAATTGAAGGAGTTTCCTTGTTGCGCACCTGGATTAATTGAAATAACCTGATCTGCGTTTTGACTAACGCAGCTTTCATTGTTCCAGTAATTTTCTTTTATCAAGAAAGTGATAATTTAATCGGGACTAATAGAATAGTAAATCTATCAACATTAAATCTTAAGAAGGATCAAGTTGAACTACTTAACCGTTGTTCAAATATGGCTATTCCTAATGAAAGATCGGTTAGAAACGAATTAATTACTGAGGCTGTCAAAACGGCAAAGCTTCTTTCGGATAATGATAGGGTGAAATTTGAATTAGACGTTGCCTCAATGGTTTTAACACACCAAGAGGATAAAGTTAAGCTTAATTATGAAATTAAACGGCTCAGAAAGGATTTAGTATAAAATAATGCTATATGTCTTAAGGCGGATAAAGCAGGAGCTACAGTTCTGATGAATCAATCTGATTATAACAATAAAATGATAGAACACTTAAGTAATGCTGAAGTATACACTAAAATAACAAAAGACCCTACTGATAATTTACAGGGGCAAGTAAAATTATTAATCAATAATATGATTCTTTAAATCAAGTTTGCGAGCTTGAAGTAATATGATTGCTAATGAAGAATTGGATTCGACGCATGGGAACACTCATTCAAAGAGATACGGTTGCACCCAGAGTTTATGGTTTAGTTAAAGTGCATAATCCTTTAAGAATTATAGTGAATGTACAACACTCCCCAACATATAAAATTTCAAAGTTTTTGTGCCATAGAATAAGAAAATATTCCTATTTCTTAGAACATACCTTGCTTAACTCATATCACTTGGTTGAAATTGTTGATAAATGTGTACTAGATGAAAAGGATAGATTAGTAAGCTTAGATGTAGTATCTATGTACACAAATATACCGGTACCTGAGGCTCTGGATTGTTTTAGACGTTTCCTAGTTGATCACCCATTAATATTAGAAGGAAGCAAAATGACGTTAGGACACGTCATGGAGATGATGTGTATTTGTATGTCCTCCACTTATTTTAAATTTCGTAAGGAATTTTATAAACAAATTAGAGGCGTTCCAATGGGACAACCTTTGTCGGTCCCAATAGCCAATATCTTTATGCATTATTTGGAAAATAATCTGTTGGATAAGACTCCATTGAAACCAAAATTGTACCTACGTTTCTTGGATGATATATTACTGATCTGGAACCATGGTGACAATGAATTGGTAAATTTCTTAAATTTAGCTAATCGAATGAGCGAACTACAATTTACCTTAGAAAGGGAATCGTCAGGTGAATTACCATTTTTAGATGTCAAATTAATTAGAAATGGTCTGAAATTGGGAAGAGATATTTATAGGAAGGATACTTATTCAGGAATTCTTCTTAATTTCAAGTCCAATCACCCGTTTCGTATGGAAGTCGGGATCTTAAAGTCATTAACATTAAGAAGTCTCAAGTTAACAGATATAAAGCATAGGAAGTTAGAATTAGACAGACTACGCGATATATTCAAGACTAATGGTTACCCTCCTCATTTAATAGATACAACAATGAGGGACATGGTGAAGAAATTTAATCCTAGTTTGAGATACATAAAAGCGGATAAGGAGAAGGAAAAGCGGAAGGTCATGGTATTACCGGACTCTACATTAAGTAGGAAATTGAAATCATTAGCTTTAAAATACAATATAAGGACCGTTTTAAAACAGCCCCTTACCCTGGGCACTATACTCCCTAACCAAAAGGAAAAGATTGAACCCTTAGACACTTCAGGAGTGTATGAGATCCCATGCAATGATTGTAGTCTCAAGTATGTTGGTGAGACCATGCGTCCAATCAAAGTAAGAAGAGGTGAACATAAAACGGCGTGTAAGTATGGACATATTGCTAAATCAGATCTTGCTCGTCATGTAGTGGAGACTGGGCATACTATCGACTGGGAGGAATGCAGACGCATAGCAATATGTAGTCGTAATAGGGTGACGAGATTGATTAGGGAATCTATAGAAATTAAATCTAGAGATAATATTATGAATGAAACAACTGTTGAAAAATCTTTAGGTCCGATTTGGAATACTGCACTAGCTAATGGAAGGAAAAGGCGACTGCATGAATTGGTAACTGAAGCTAGCTCCAGTAAAAGATTAAGAACATCAGATTAAGATTGACTAATTAGTGGGCTTTTATTCAAGAAATGAATAAACAATTATTATGAATATAGTCTTCAAAATTTCATCTCTAACGATTCGTTTGATTTTAAAACAATAAGTGATTTCAACCCTAATTTTCTGTTTTACACCACCACCTTACCCATTGGAAATATTCTAATAATACAATATTTATAAGTAATAATTTGTCTGACGCGTGGAAAGGGTAAATTAATGTCTGTTGACTGCAGTTTCATTTAGATGTACGTACATGTGTATCAAAATAAAATAATTTAACGAAGTTTTTTAGTTATGCATACACATACACATGGACATGCGTGGCGTGCGCCAATAACTGTTATTAACTTCTCTATCTTGTGTACAACCTAGTGGTTTGAATTGTAATTTAACATGTGCATTAGTCGTTCGGACTTCTGGTTTTATCACTCATGGTATGTTTTTATGACGAGTGTTTCTGAATTATGGGTCTCCCCATCTCAGTTACGTCATTTACATTGAGTGTGTTTTTAAAAAAACGAATAGTTATTGCATGCAATTGATAAATTATTATTCAGCCACTCTGGTCGAAATTAGTTAGATGAAAACAACGGTTATGAAAATGTACACACACACAAATATGTGACACGCGAATATCTAATGAAAGGCCAGTCTGAGGTATATAAATATTATGACTAGAGGAAATAAAACACTTGCTTCATTTGTTTCGTGAGATGCAACTGATGAAGGCCTACGGTAAGATAGGCCGAAATATCTTGATAAAAGAAAATTACTGGAACAATGAAAGCTGCGTTAGTCAAAACGCCGATCAGGTAATCTGATCGAATTGTTCCTGTTACGTGTACGAGTGCTATTTTTCCGAGTGTAGTCTTTCGTTTCACCTTTCTGCGCAAATTTGTATTCTTCAATTGATAACAGCGCAAGTGTGGATTGCAGTGTTGAACGCTCATATTGTTTGAAAATTTCTGTCGCCGTGTGCGCATCTGATTTTTTCCTCTTCAGTTTGTTGCCAATCCGATTGTATGTTTGTTGATTCTAGTCGAGGGCCTGTTTGGTCTTGCCTGGATACTAGTAAATTTTTGTTGAATTTTGTTATTCGTGGCCAGTCGATTAGAATATCATGTTGATGAAACTTTTGAATATTTAGCTCAGGTGCATGTTGTTTTATATAAAGGGCTTCATAAATAAATAATAATTTTTCTGATTTTGCTTTATGTAGAAATGTGAAATTGGTCGAATTGACAGGGTACCCCGTTGCCAATATATGATCGTAAATAGCTGATTTTCCTGACGTTGCCAAGCCTTTGTTAATCAATTTCTGTGGCAAATGTTGCTGGATTCTGTATATCAATTGCTTCTTCGTACGTCCGATATATGTGATACCGCACATACATGAGAATTTGTAGACTATGAATGATTTGGAAAGAATTGGCAATTGATCAATGGCATCCAACCTCATGATTCTCTGTGTGCTAAATGTCATAATAACTTTAACACTGGGAAAGTTCTCTTTAGTTATTCTATTCAGCCGCCGTGCAATTATTGAGGTTGGTACGTCGCCTCTAAATGGTAAGTTTAGGAAAACCTTCTTGACGATATCCTCTCTAGTGCGAATCTGCCGTGGTGTAATGATGACATCAATAAACCGTTCTGGTTAGATGTCCATTAGCAAGATTTTCCTCAGGTAGCCCAGTTCTTTCTCGATCTTGTGTTCAGAGCAGATCTTCTTGATTCTGTTTGCTAGGTGGTTAACTAAATTTCTTTTGTGGGATTTTGGCACATTGCTGTTGTAATGTATGTATTGACCGGTGAAAGTAGATTTTCTATATGGCCAGTGTCAGATCCCCATTTTCTTTTCCAGTGAGTTGGATGTCAAAGAAGGGAAAACTATTGTCTTTATCTACCTCGAGAGCGAATTTGATGCCTGGATCGGCTCCATTTACTTGTTTGAGGATTTCGAACAGGTCTGCTGCTGCTGGGATGAACAACAATATATCATCCATATACCTTTTGTAGAATGCGCACTGGTCCATTATACATTTTAGGCTGCCTTTGAAATCCTTCTTGTATTGTTCTGGTGTGCTAACTATCTCAGCTTTCAGTCCTTGTCCATTGAATGTGTCATTCGTTATGTGACCGTAGAAATTTTCCGTTGCAGCCTGAACACAAGATCGAGGAAGAACTGGGCTACCTGAGAAAAAATTTGCTAATGAACATCTACCCAGAGCGGTTCATTGATCTCAGAATCAGACCACGGCATATTCGCACTAGAGAAGATATCGTCAAGTAGGTTTGCCTAAACTTACCATTTAGAGGAGACGTACCGACTTCAATAATTGCACGGCGGCTAAATAGAAAAACTAAGGAGAATTTTCCCAGTGTTAAAGTTAATATCACATTTAGTACACAGAGAATCATCAGGTTGGATGCCAAAGATAAATTGCCAATTCTTTCCAAATCATTCATAGTCTACAAATTCTCATGTATGTGCGGTAGCTCATATATCGGACGTACGAGGAAGCAATTAATAAACAGAATCGAGCAAGAAGGTGAAACGAAAGTCTACACTCGGAAAAATAGCACTCGTACACGTAAAAGCGAACAATTCCAACATGTGGTTAATTCTCAAGCCATGAATACAATAATGACTAGATCTCAGACATGACTTTGCAATATATCGAGAATGACCTTTACATGCAAACAGGCACACACACAGACACAGAAATGTATACACACTTACAATTCAGCCTAAACAAGAAATAGAAGCAAATCTGAGTCAGATTTCTTGCCACCCACATAATCAAATGAAAACCCAGAATGTATATAAATAAAAGATTGTAAAGTGAAGTTTAGTATCCTCGAAATAAATGGCCATTATCCACTTTGGTATTAGTGTTTTTTCTTCCTAATTAGAAATATACTGTGTACTATTCGAAGGCAATGGACATAATAAAGAATATATATTCATAGTACCCTTTCCATGTGCAAAATAAAAAGTAAATATTATCAAATACAAGACGTACTTTGGACGAGATAAAAACAGTTTACCTGAACAACCCATTTCCAGAATAGCAGAAAAGAAAATTGAAGCGGCATTAACACACACATTTAATGCAGCTAAACTACGAGTGTTGTTAGAGGTAACACACTTGCCTTTACCACAAATCAAAGAGAAACAGCCGTTACAAATAGACATGTGCAAGTAGTCGATCAATTTATGTAAGCCAATCGGTTAGTCACTCGAATGAGAGAATATTACAATCTAAACACCTGTTTTAAATCAAATGGCGAATACACGTCTGCAATTTCGCAACACCGCTGAAACTTCAAACGTATGTTCTCCAGACGTGTCAATTAAGATATTTACTCAATGCAGAGACACAAGAGAAGTGGACACATACGAAATTGTATGAATAACCAGACTGCAGCCGGATGTATGCAGGCAGAAGAAGCATGTTCGGGCATTGAGCTTGAACCATCATCACGAACAATAATACCAAAAATAAAAAGTAATGATATTGAAAAATAACAATTTGGACAATAAAATTATTAAAGGCAAGTGATTTATACTCAAGATGATTCAATTAATAAAAATTGGATATATATTTACAAAGATAACGCACAAAAAGGGGCAAACTAATCCTCTACACAACACTATAATGAAGTGACATTTAAAGCAAGGCGTAAGTGGTAATACAGTATCTTTACGGTTTTCAACGTATCATAAGGCCAACATAACTATGTTCAATAAATAAAATAAAGTCAAGATAATCCTACTAATAGTTTGCAAATAGATCAACTCCGAACCC
Organism: Eudiplozoon nipponicum; assembly: GCA_029291075.1. Classification (NCBI taxonomy): domain Eukaryota; kingdom Metazoa; phylum Platyhelminthes; class Monogenea; order Mazocraeidea; family Diplozoidae; genus Eudiplozoon; species Eudiplozoon nipponicum. The sequence continues at coordinate 81,135 of JAQBSW010001455.1, read as the reverse complement.
GATTCGATGCCACATCGAGCAGGGTTTGCAGTCAAGAACTATGATGCGTTCGTGGACCCCGTCTTGGCAAGCGAGTGGATCCTACAGTACCCAATTATACAGTAATTGGGTTTAGCTGCTTCTGTCATGCCAGCACTTTTCAATTGTACCGTCCTATTATTCCACATTCTTCACCCAAATATATAGTGGTTAAAGGGCGTAATACCGGCTCCTACTGATGAGTCGCCAGTAAGCACGAAACGAATGTGCATGAGATTATACTTTCCGTTCATGCTGTCTTTGGTTTATCCTTCTGGTTACAACTGATCTAATTTGTTACTAGGTTCGCAACACCTAATACATACTTGCATATATATTAGTTCTCTGCAACAAACAGTAATTAACATTTCAATCTTGTTTCTTACGTCAATTTAGCACTGGCTGAGAATAACATTTCACTGGGCAATCAAATTGAAGGTATGCTAAAAACGCGAGCGAGCGAGTGCAAGCGAAGCAGCTTTATTTGTTTGTCTAACGGGAAATAGTTTGTCACTCCTAATATGCGTCTATGAATTTCAGCATAGCTTACACGTTGTTGGCAATCTGTACTGTGCTTCTCCAACGAAAGTGGCCGAATAACATTAAGCGTCTAAAATCTATGACTCTACAGGACATCGTTTTGCTAGTGTGTAACAAAACTGCACCTACAGATGCATTGGACGCAGAATCTTTAATCATACAACTAAACTTACAAACTACATCCAGATTTTTACTTTGAAGCCACAGTGCTGTTGTGAATGGCGAGTAATCCTACAGAAGGATCCTACATTTAGAGTGTGAAGTACATATCGAAATATGGAGCAACGACTGCTAATCTAATCAAGGTGGTTGGACAGAATCTTGATTGTTGAAAAATAATATAATATAGCCTGTATAGTCAATATGGAGAATTTCGACACTCGCACCCAGAATGTAAGGAAGAAATATATTTATAATCACATATATCACAAAATTAAATACAAATGGGGAATTTCGATAGTCTTCAAGGACACCACTGCTAGTAGTAAAGATTTCTGTTTGTTCGTTGTAGATCTCACAGCGTTTAGATGTATTTGTGTCCCACTAGACCCAGCAAAGTTCGTTCTACCATTATCAT
>JAQBSW010001455.1:0-75000 GCA_029291075.1 Eudiplozoon nipponicum | reverse complement strand
ATTCTAGACAGTGTTTGAAAAGATCCCGGTAAGTACGCAATCGGTCTAATGGATGAATTGGCCTATCTGCATTATACAATGTTTAGTTTATACCGATATATATATATCTATATATATATATATATATATATATATATAATGGGATTGGTGTTTATATTAAGGTCACAAACTTAATTTAAATAATTTTTATCACCGCCCGCGAAACCAATGATCGTTTAATTATATAAATCTTCAATTCAATAACATTTCTCCAGGCAACGTGGAGTCTGTTATATAATGACAGGTATGGAATGGTTAGTTGGAACTTTAGGTCTAAAGATACGCAATATAGGCTCTGCCTCTGAAAGGAAGGCTTGTATCAGTAGCCGCCAATGAGATCGAAAACGCTCCAATGGCTCTATTTATGGCTAAATTATGATGAAGCAAATTCAGAACAATGATGGAAGGAGCATTCGAGCCGCAGAAGTGAATTTCACATAATAGTTATTTTTATTTTTTACTATATGAACGCGCTTAATACGGGCAAACATCTATAAATAATTTGATTAAAAATAAAGCAAATTTGTTAAGCAAAAACGACTTCGTCTGATGGTTTGGAAAATCTAGTAAGAATATTATCTGTGAAAATGAACGCCCTAACTTCGGAGTTAGATATAATTAAGTCTAGGATGGATGATACCATAATTGATGGAATCCGCATAAACGACACAACCAATATTGGTGAACTCAATAAGGCTTACCAAAATCGATTAGATATGTAACTTAAATTGTGTAGCATGCGACAGGGGGACAAATTGGTTAGAGACACAGACCATGAAGTAGACGTGCCCAGATTCGAGCCCTGTCTGCAGCAATTTCTGGACAGTACGTGATGAGTTCCTAATAAGGAAAAAACCGATGTACTGGATGAATTGCCTTTCCTACACTATACAATACTCAGTTTATACTTGCAAATGAAATTTGTGTTTATATTCCGATCACAAACTTGATTTAAATAAAAGCTGATGTACAGATTTTCATTATGGTTAACCGTAACTAATTGAAATTTGCAAATTGTATTGTATTTTAAAAAATAAATGCGAACATAAATGAGACTATTACATACGCTGTTAGATATCGTTGTCAACAGTTGGATAAAAGTATCACAAAGTTGTATTTATCAGAATTCCACATATGTCATCAAAAAACGATAAATCAATTGTAGACTAATAAAATAAATCACATTTACGAATTATGACTCACAAACATTGATAATGACAAACAACAGAATAACAAATAAACAGGCTAAAATTAACATATAAGGAACAGTTTTAATGGCTAAAACTTGCCATTCATAGGACACTCGGCCGAAAAGTTTGCGAACTCAATTTAAATAATTAATGCTCTTTTCCGTGCACAAAGAACAATCAACAAATACAAATAGGTCGAATAAAATTCAGTGTATTAACGTAATTTAATAACAAAAATTCTGCTGCGCGGATGAATAATAATAGTAGTGACAAATATAAAAATTTAAATAAATAACACTATAAAACAGAAAAGGACATTTTTAAATTGTTTTGTCGGAGTAGTAGCTTTGTACGGACAGTTTCATAAAGATCCGATTGATCACAATTTCCAATTTTGTTTTGTCTTTGATCGGGTTGAGTTTGTATTCGTCCAATGGAAATGCCAGTAAACAAAGATGTGATAGAACCGCCAGTAAACAAAGATGTGATAGAACCGCCAGTAAACAAAGATGTGATAGAACCACATTTCCATTGGGACGAATAAACTCAACCCGATCAAAGACAAAACAAAATTGGAAATTGTGATCAATCGGATCTTTGTGAAACTGTCCGTGCAAAGCTACTACCCGCGTACGCAAAACGCGGCATTGGAAGAAAAGGACATTGAAGGGGTGAATAGATACACATAGACAACACACAGAAACGAGGCAAGTTAAATATCTGCAAATCACATAACCTAGACCACAAAAAATCCAGGGCAAGACGGCATCGGCAATTTAGTTTTAATTAAATATTAATTATGAATAATTTATGAAATAGTGGATTTAAAGAGAAACAGCAAATAGTATTAATCGAATCGCACTGCACAACGAACTTAAATTACTAAAAGCTTATTCATTAAGCACAAAATACGCGCACGCATGAGGTCCACAATATAGCTAAACTCAGCTAATATATATATATCTATTCAAACCTGAACATTTGCTGGTTATATTTACTAATTATAAATCTCCTCAATGCTTTGCAGCTGCTACTAACCTAAGATATCCTAACCCGTTTTGAAATTAATTTCTTGTAAGTCAGGAAAAGTCGATTTTCAATATTTAAACACTGGTTGTGCGGGCAGTGATAATTATTTAAATTAAAATTGCAATCATGATATAAACACCAAATCCATTATATGTCAGTATAAACCCAGTACTGTATAATGCACAAAAGGTAATTTATCCAGTAAACTGATTTTATTGTTACTGAGAACCGTCCAGAAAAATTGTAGTAACATGTAGTGTGCGGCAAGGTGGCCCAGTGGTTTGAGTAAAAAAAATAGGAAGACGTGCCAAGTATCAAGCCCTACCCACGGAAAATTCTGGACAGTACTTGAATAATTCCCAAAGAGACCTAATCGTCTATTCTACATCATAAAATTATTTGTTTACAGTGATATATATATATATATATATATATATATATATATATATATATATATATGGATTGGTGTTTATATTATGATCGCAACCTTAATTTAAATATGTGTTTCAATACTTACTTACTATTTCTACGAATTTGGACGCATAGCCTAAATGTAATAGTCACTTAGAACTGGATTCACAGATCCTACGCATTAACAGTACTCATACGTACAAAAGTTGAATGGGTGCCTCCAACCTGTAAAGTACAAAAATCAAAAACCGCTGAATCAGCTAGGCGTTAACGTAGCTTCACAATATGTATTATTTCGAACCATAAAAAGATACCCATGCTTCATAGGTTTCTAATACCGAAAGTATTTCTAGTTGTGTAAGAAGTGGAAAAGAACATAAGATCGTTAAATACTGTTTGTTCCGAAGAACTAATATATATGCAAGTATGTATTAGGTTTTGCGAACCTAGTAACAAATTAGTCCAGTTGTGACCAGAAGGATAAACCAAAGGCAGCATGAACGGAAAGTATAATCTCATGCACATTCGTTTCGTGCTTACTGGCGACCAAATATATAGTGGTTAAAGGGCGTAATACCGGCTCCTACTGATGAGTCGCCAGTAAGCACGAAACGAATGTGCATGAGATTATACTTTCCGTTCATGCTGCCTTTGTTTTATCCTTCTGGTCACAACTGAACTAATTTGTTACTAGGTTCGCAAAACCTATTACATACTTGAACATAAGATCGTGTTTTTCGATAGATGTTAAGACAATCTTAATCTCAGCTTCCAATGGATATTATGGTGTGGAAACCTACAACAGCACAGAAGTGCCCTTCGTCTATTCTAATATGTATACACGTAGGCAATACAATTTAGCAATAATTGTTTGCGCGGGTGGTGGTAACAATTCTTTAAATCAAGTTGCGAGCTTGAAGTAAACATATACACGTACACAATCCATCACACAAACGTCAATGCCCAGTCTATCAATGTTTCATGTATCTTGTTGAACAATTCATTTATTCCCCAATTTGACTGAATTTAAAATTTTAAAATGTCTGCCAAAAGTATGAAGCTAACATGTACTAATACCACTAAACTATATAAACCGATTTAAAAGCATCATTAAGCCGGAGGTACCAAAAATCTCGAAATCTACTGTGCTTATTTTACACCAATACGAACTCACTATTCTTAAATAAATACTCATGCTGTCGAAACGCCTTCTAAACTTATCTAACTCGTGAAAGAAATAAATTCAAATATACAATTTGCCGGCAAAATAGCAAACAATTATTTAAATAAGAATGGCTCAGTGTTTAGAGCACCAGATGCCGGAGTAGATGTGCCCAGGTTCGAGCCATGTCAGCGGCAAATTCTGGATAGTACGTGATAAGTTCCCAAAAAGGACGAAACCGGTCTACTGGATGAATTGCCTTTTCCACACTATACAATTTTTAGTTTATACAGACAAATGTATGTACATAATGGGTCAGGTGTTTATATCAAGATCTCAACCTTAATTAAAAGTAATTGTCATCACCGATTGCGCAACCAATGTTCATTTAATTATTAAAATCAGCTCGTGTACTTTAGTTAAAAAACAATCACATTTCACTTAACCATTCGTACAAGAAAGCTGTCTTGCGTGCTGATAAATTAGGCATTTTGATGAAAACCATCAAAGCTTCCTTGCGTATTTCACTGTATCAAGTCATAAACAAACCAAACCTCGCAACTAACTTTGTCCTACTAAGAAAAGAAAGTTACGAAGACTATTCTACTAAACATCTGCAACAAGATCGCCACTGAGCTCGATTCCATGCCATATCGCTAAGGGTTTCTAACCAAGAACTGTGATGCGCACGAGGACCCCATCCCGGCAGACGAGTGGGTCCTATACTACCCAATTTGGATGTAAGTGACTTCAATTGTTTCTGTCATGCCAAAATCTGCCCACTTTGTTTCTTACGCCAATTTGGTGCTGGATGAGAGAACAGAGCTCTATTGGGCAATCGAAATGAAGGCATACGCAAAACGTGACCGAGCCAACGAAGTTAATGGAGCCTTATTCGACTTTCTAACGACGAGCACTTTTTGTTAGATTCAAACATACGTCTACGGTGTCAACGTTAGTTATTCGTTGTTGGTAACCAACATGTGCTATACTTCTCAAACAACGATGATCGAATGCCTGTAAGCATCTCAAATCATCAACTTTAAGAGGCCGTTTCATTAGTGTAGAGTAAGACTGCGTGTACAGATGCATTTTAAACACGACCTTGAAGGCCAAGTGAAATATTCGCGCTTCTCCATAAATGACAAAGGTTCAAGAAAGCTACTCTAGCTTTCGCGATCCGTATTCTCACCTTGTCGGACATAATGCCTACGTTATTGATAGAGCTCCCAAGACATGTAAACCTGTCGACTATTTCCAGATCTTCATTCTGCAGTCGCAATGTTGGAGTGAGTGGTGGGTGATCCATCGGATCTCCTATAAAATACCACATGAGCCCGACGACGGCACCATGACTCGGCGTGTTCCCCGCCACAAAAGGGTTCAACAGCCACAGGATTACATGGACTCCTGGACAGTACCCCGTACTTCCAAATGGCGAATGAGCTCTCAGCAGCCACCGGCAACCATGCAACTTACTGCTGCCTTGCAGACTGCACTTGGATGTGCAAAGGCTAGAGGTGCGTCCTCGATCAAAAAGCCGAGTGGTGAGGGGACACCACTGGTACCAAATTCCCAAGAAACTCCATGAAATGTCTTGGAGCCGGCTTATCCTCCAAAAGGAGTCAGCCGCAGTGGGTGATCCTGTAACAGTATCTTACATTTAGAGGGTGCGAATTTCATACCGAAAGACGGAACAACGTCTGTTAATCTATTCAAGGTGGCCTGAGCAGCATCCTGATTGGCGAATAATAGTACGATATCATCCGCATAGTCAAGATCGACTAGTTTATCGCCCGGGAGAACTTCAACTCAAGCACCCTGAATGTGTGAGAGAGTGATGTTCATAATAGCATTTATTACGAAGTTAAACAAAAAGGGGGAAATTGGACAACCTTGACGAACACCACTGTTGGTTTTAAAGTTATGCGTTAGTTCGTTAATTTTCTCGGACCTGTTGCGCGGTTAAGTTGGCATAAACAGGGACTATTACCTGACGCGAAAGCTACTTCCATTTCTTCAGACTTTCTGGTCCAAAATTTTTCGAGATCGACTTTTAGACTGCGCTTAAATTGGCGTCTTATATTGCGACGGGTATTATTATGAGTCGAACCAGGTGGAATTTGGCGCCTTATTTCGAGTACCTCCATAGATTTTACAATGAGCCAGTGATTATTTCTACGGGGGGCTGCAATGCCACATACAGAAGTACCTACATTAGGCATAGTGGAGCTTATCTTGGACCAAAGTATATTCGGATTTTCGCCATCCAGACAAGTTAGATTAGCCTTTAGAATATTTTCATAATTTTGTCGGAAGGACGGCTGTTCGAGTTTGCCTACATCAATTTGGGGTTTATTCTTAATTATTTTCCCGATATATTTTAGTGCAACTTTTACAACAGATAAGTGCATGGTCCGAGTCGACATGTGTTCCAAAAAGAACGAAAATCCTGGATGCAACCACGCCATCTATAACTAATTGCTGCATGATCTATTTGTGTCTACCGTTGGCCGGATGCTGGAGGACGCCTTGTAGCACAACGTCTGAAGTTTGTACTACTTAAATATGGTCTATGTTCAGCGCAGCTAACCAAATGCCGTTCACCATTACCGTTTCGAATCGAGCTTAGAGTTTTTCTTCCACCTAAATGAAATTCTGTGTTACTTAAGCGCCCAACTTGAGCATTCATGTCACCCATAACCAGGACTATATCCGAACTCCGTGCTTTACTTAGTAGGGAGCTTAATTCAAACTAAAAAGCGTCCTTGCTCTCTTCTGTGCTGCAATCGGTAGGAGCATATGCAGATACAACGAAGAGGCAACGATGATAACGGTTTTTTGCTTTGATTTTAGTAGATGTATTTAAACGTGCCGCACACAATCGACTATTTAAAGGGATCCATTCAATTAAGCAAGCTTCAGCTCGCGCGCTAAGGGCAATACCAACGCCCCATTTACCGGCTTGAGAGAACTCTGTGGAACCAGATGTTCGAAGCCAATAACGCGTAGATAGGGATGGTGCAACCAGTTCTGTAATGCACGTAGGGTCCTGCATTCTGGTTTCAGATACGCAGCATATGTCGTTTTCTAATTTATCCAACGTACGAGCAAGAGATTCTTGCTGTCCTAGTTGTTTTAATGTTCGCACATTAAATGCGCCTACGTTAAAACCTAACTTAGGTTTAATGAATGATCGTCTACAAGAACCATTTTCGATATTTGGCAACCTAGTATTGGGCTCAGTGTTATGATCTAAACCAACCATATTTATAGTATCTAAAAGAGTGTTATTGTAAGATTGAGAAGAGGAAGGGGAAGGAAAGGACGCAGAATCGAATATAGAGTTGGAGTTGCCTGCAGTAGCCTGTTTTCGCTTATCCACCCTGCACGGCTCAGCAGATAAGGCGACCCTTTTTATACTGCGCGACGGCCGATGCAGTATGTAATTATTGTAAGTTGTACTTGTCATGGTTATATGTGGACTGTAAAAGAACACTAGGTCGCCCATTCCTAGTGATGGTTTTTATTCTGAGTTTTCCTTCTCCTAGATAGTCTGCCAACCAAAGCTAATGAGCACTATCTGCCCAGATGCCAGTGGCCAGAGTTTCCTTCAGCAGCCGAAACTTGCCCCTCACGTCTGGAACGCTTGCTCTCATTCCGTCACTACACATTTAACAAAACGTTACAGTGCAGTTAGACCAAACTCGAGGCTTCACATGAAACGGGATGATGGCTGTCCCTTTATGGCCCGGCAAGGTTCATGTTACCAATCCCGGGTCGACTAGCTTGAGCCCGCCGGTCGTCAAGCCGGAATTTCTATGGCTACGGGCCATATGAAAACTGAATGCAAATGGTAGATATGATTTATGAAAATCTTTTCGCAGCTAAACAACAAAAACAGAAATTTGTACCTGAACTAAATATTAATTTGTGAATACTATTTATAGGTGTGTGTGTGTGTGTGTGTGTGTGTATACACGTAATTATATTGTTTACTTCGGTTTTTAAAAGAAGAGAAGCAATCTAATTTGGTTTCCGACGGATTTTACAAATTTATTATATAAAGAAAGAAGTGGCGATAAATTGGCCCTTCACAACTGTTGATTAATCAGTAATTTTTAACAATCTATGCTACAAAATAACTTACAAAGTAGACCGACACAAAAAGTAAATAAAAACTTACTAGTCCATCATTAATTTCGGTTTCGCAAATACGGTCATTCCATTTTGAAGACTGTTTATTCGCAGTAGCTACGTTGTTAGTTTTGTTGTTTAATTTATTCAAGTCTGTGCTTTGAGACTGCGGAGCTTCAGGTGCGACAGTGAGGCCAGACTTCAGATTATGCTTGGCACTATTCGACAAGATTTAGAAAAATTTAAAATAATGTAGCTGTATAAAATTTTGCACATCTAAATGATGGAGAATTACGTGTTTACGATAGGTACAACTTTCACAAAGAAAAATATTATAAAGACAATCAATCCAATAGATCTTGAAGTAAACACCAATCCCATTGTATTTAACCAGTCGTCGAACAACAACAAAACTACCGCCAGTCGCACGTGCTGACACGTTTAGACCTTCCATGATCATCATCAGAGTACGACGGGAAACTGACTAATGAGGATCAAACCGCACTGATATATATATATATATATATATATATATATATATATATATATATATATATATATATACTAGACTGAAATGTCGGATGCACAATTTCAATTCAGTCACGATAATTAATTGTTTGCAGGTTTCGCCACATATACATATAGGCAATATAATTAAAAAATCATTGATTGGTGCGGGTAGTTCGGGAGCTTCAAGTAAGCACCAATCCCATTGTATGTAACCACAGTCGAAGAACATAGCAAAACTACCGCCAATGGGTGCGACTGTCGGTTACTATTTATTTTTTATATTCATCCAAGTATCACAAATTTATATATATATAGAAAAATATAAATGTGGCAATAGTGTGAAATAAGCGAACAACCAATCAATTGCGTGCATCAATTCCAGTTCAGTGCTTCCACTAGCATAAATCCTGCTGCATTTTCTTTATCCATAAAGCATTCGTATTCGTAATAGTTTTATGGTTATGCGGCCAAGAAGACTTAGTTGCCTGTGAGTTTTTTAAAAAGTAATGGCTGTTACAAAGATGGCATAGTTTGTCATCAAAATTTGAACACAAATTTTGCTTCTTAGACATACCGTCAATAAATAGGAACCACGCCTTTAATGATATTTAAAGTTTATATTAATTATGTTTTTCGTGGCGAGATCAGTCAGGAAAAATTTAATACCAATCGCTCAAGCAATACAATAAGATAAGCTTAAATTGTCCATACGTTTATGATTTTATTTTAGTTTATATCGCACTATTCCGAAATACAAATACTATAGACCCAGTTAGGCCAATGACACAAAATGCTGTTAAAAAGCTAAATTAAGCACCAAATACCTGAGGGAAGCGTTGGAACAATTAAATGGCACATTCTTCCATGCGAATGTGCATACAAGCAGTAGTGGATGTAACGTCATATAAAGTCATCGTCAATACGACTTCAAAGTCAACTCGCTGTATATAATATATATAGAGCCAGAAAAGAGTACCATCATTTTAAACACATGACCCATTAAATACATACGTTTGTCAATATAAACTAAAATTTGTATAGTGTAGAAAATTCTGATGTTGACTTGCCCGAACGCTAATTCGGCCATAATTTTGTTTTGGAGGTTTAGTTTTCCTCATTTCTGTGAGTTATTCTGAAATATTTACTCATTGTCACTAGGTATTCTTTCTCTCTCTGTCTCTCTATTTCTCTCTCGTAAATCTCACTAATAATTTGTCTAAAATATTATTTATGCTGTTATGTATATTTTTCACTTTTTATGGTTATATGGCAGTGAAACATTAGTTACTTTTGACTTTTGTATGACTGGACATGATGATGATGATGAGCCAGTACGTGATGAGTTCCCAATAAGGACAAAACTGGTCTACTGGATGAATTGCCTTTTCTACACTATACAGTTTTTAGTTTATACTGACATATGTAAGTAATGAATGGATCAGGTGTTTATATCAAAATCGCAACCTTGATTATAGTGATTGTTATCACCGCCCGCATAATCAACGATCGTTTAAATATACCAAAATTATTTTTGTCGAGTTGGTACATGATACCAACAATAGGGTTACCGAGTCGGTACATTGTATCAATACTATGGCTGCCGAATAGAAACATGGTGACAACACAAGGATGCCGAGTCGGTACACGGTGCCATCATAATGGATTTCACTATATGCTTTATTGCACCAAAATTGAGCATTACAGCTACTTTCAAACACCTGTTACTCCATCAAATCAGTACACTCTAGCCTTGATCGAAATCATTTAGAACATTTCGTGGCAATCATGCCAATATTCGACTAAAAATTTTGATAATGGCATCCTTTTAAATTTGTTGTACATACTCGATTTATAATAGATGCATACTTCTACACATGATTGATTTATCAATTACTTTAAGATATCCTTGGTCATCGATAAAGTACGAATTAAAAGTAAATTTCAATCTGAATACTGATGGACTGCAGCCACCAGCAACGTTATCAGGCGCATTTGTAGCGTTAAATAAATGCAGCTGTTCCGTATTAATATTTTAGTTCTACGGGTAAGTGGAAAGCGACAGGCTGTGCAACCTCCTTTGTACAGGAGCATAAAACATGCCAAAATACCCAAGCAGTTTTTTCTTGTTCTCCATTGTTGATTAAACCCAAGGATAGTGTTGGAACACGATGACTCTTGCTTCACGAACTAGTCAAGCATTTTTGGCAGAAAGCCTATTTTCTGTTCTCAGGAGACCATTACTGATTTTATCACTTCACAATTAATCAACTTCAGGCATAGTTCACGGGAAAAGGCTATACATCTCTCATTCCATTGCGAGAGAGATCTAGGGAGGTACGGTTGCCTTTCGGCTATCAAGTGCTACTATTAAAATCTTATATTACAAGAAATAAATTTCCATTAGGTCTTTACTATGTTTCGCGTATACAACCCAATTATGAATAAAGCAAGTGTGTACGCAAAAAAATCTAAAGTTTGTACTAAGAAAAATTATAATTTCATTAAAAGGCTAACAAAATTGACCTCTAGCCTTCGGCGGCGTTTAGACATTTTAGTAATTCCCAGTGATTTGAACACCAAACTCTGGAAATCGAGATGTATGAAGATGGAATCTTACTAAAAAAATATGTGACAACAACATATGACTTTCTCCTATTGTCAATGGTCTTTTCGTGGTCGTATTAAACTTTATTTTCCAGCACCAGACGGAATCTTGCCATAAGGCGCAGCGATGTGATCCATGCAGATGAAGCCGTGACATTTCATCAAACCCATCTCAACTACATTGATGTAAGCAGAACAAGTTGCGTTCTATTCAGGACAGTAAAGCGTATTACGGGAGTTTCACAAGTTCAATTAATTGAAATGCCAGAATTCGATTGACCAGCCTTCGCTGGGTCATCTGTGACTTCAGTCGGCAGCATACCAAATAAAATCTGAAAATCCAGAAATGAAATGCCTAAGAAAGCTGTGGTTTGTCTTCCACGATAAAATCTGTGAATTAGTTTGCAAACTCTACTAACACAAAAACTCTTCTACATATAGTAGTTGCTGCAAAGCAAATATGAATATTGGCATGTAAGTTTTGCAAGTGAATTACCATCAGCCACATTTGGAATGAAGCTCAACACTGAACAAATTTTTCACTGAATTTGGAAGCAGCGTCGATGTATCCTAATATAATTATATTCTCAGAGCCTATGTATTACCAGTAGTCGTACTACCGAGACTACGGGAGCCCATATATTCTGAAGCAAAGCCTATCAAGCATTTAATGTAGCTCCTCAATTCCTGACATATAGAAAACAGCGTGGTTGGCGACAAAGTCACACATCAACCCCGTTAATTATTGGGCTTGACAATTCCTAATTTTCATGACTTGACAGAAACATGCAGTTTCATGAAGGACCACAACTGCTCTTGAATCGATGGCTCGTTTTCTGTTTAAATACTGTTTGTTGCGGAAAATTAATATATATGTAAGTATGTATTAGGTGTTGCGAAAATAGCAACAAATTAGTTCAGTTGTGACAAGAAGGATAACCCTGATTTTTACAAGCCAATGGATTAAAAGCACACAGGTACCTACTTAAGTTTATTATTGCAATCTCAAATAAATCTAAGAATGCCGTTTTGTTGTTCCTAAAAATGATGACACTTAAACTCCAACGAACTATCGTGATATTAACTTTTTTTGTGTTGTATTGAAGTTTGTCACTGCTTTCATCCTCGAAGGGATTCGTGAAGCGCGAGACAAGTGAAATAGTAAAACATAGGTAGAAAAACAGCCTGGAGTAGGCTGATAGGTCAAAATTCATACAATTCATTGTACTTTACAGTTGTGTCATCAATATCAGCGGCCTACTATCGTTTTTTTGTAGTTTACTTAGCCACTATCGATTCTGCGTCGCGCCAAAATGTTACGCCGAACCATAATCAATTTTGGCCTTTCGGTCTAAATTACTTGACTATTTAAATCCTAATTTAATGACTCCTCTACATTAACACCCACTAGAATATTCTTTAACGTGTTGTCATTGGCTCTGGTGCTTGGCAGTAATGCGTCACTGTCCTCATCTTGTCATCAATGCAGTTTTTGAAGAATAAGTTGCAATATTCTCTGGAGTGGTGATCGATGATGGTGGTCGGCATGCTCAACTTGAATACATTGACGATGCTGTTCTGACGGTAGAAAAACAAGACATCTTCAGAGATCTACTTCTTGCGTCCAACACGTCCCCATGTGTTACAGTCATAAGCATAACATCTCAAAAAAAATCTTTGGTCAATTTAATAGAAAACTAAATCCTTATTGAGTGGCACCCTGTCAACAGTTGTCCACGAATTCATCTGCTCAAGACTTCAGCCGATACAAGGCGGATAGAATTTTCGCGACATAAAAATGCGTTTTATCCTCTTTGCAGATGTTTTGGAGAAATTATGCAAAAAAATCTGAAATCTCTTGCACTATATCTATAGTCTACAGGTCACACCAACGTTATGCTGTGGAAGCTTTGATGATGCGCGACTATCACGAACAGCACTTAAACCGCTTTGATAAACGATGGGTACTACACCCAACTAACATTTCATTTAAAGTTATTTTCGTTACAAAATAAAGTAGAGGTTGGTTAATCATGCATTATAAGCGTAGGCTCCACTTCCCCTCATTGTGTGGGTTATCAGGATCTCTGTTTATTTATTGATTTATATATGTGTGTGTTTTTTATTTTCATGGAAACAAATAATAACTATAGTATATAAAAATTGTTGTGGACTTAGTAAATAAATAAGTTCTAGTATTAGGGATAAATCACATATACGGATCGGAAAGTATATAAGTCCAGGCACACTGTCGCTTACTGGCGACACCAGTAGGGCCAGTATTGTGTTTTTAACCACTATATATTTGTAGAAGAATGTGGAATAATAGACGGTACAACTCTGTGACAAAATGTGTAAACCTGTAATAGTGAAGCTAACATAATCTAAAGTCAACGATAATGCGACTTCAATGCTAACACACACTATATAATATATACCTGAGCCTGTAAAGGATACTAAATACTATGATGGTTGAGGTTAGTAACTGATACTCAACATTATTGTACCGAAAAGGTACATGGTACTAACACTATGGTTTCCGAGTCGGTACATGATACGAACCTGATGGATACTTGGATTTTGTATATATCAGTTACTAAATACAACAGCCATAGTGTTAGTATCCTTACAGACTCAGTATATATTATATAGTGTAGTTGCTATTGAAGTCGCATTGTCGTGTTGTCTTTAGATGACGTTAGCTTCACTATTACAGATTTTCACATTCGTCTAGAGATTGTACCGTCCTAATATTCATTTTTCTACCAAATATATAGTGGTTAAAGGTCGTAATACCGGCTCCTACTGATGAGTCGCCAGTAAGCACGAAACGAATGTGCATGAGATTATACTTTCCGTTCATGCTGCCTTTGGTTTATCCTTCTGGTCACAACTGAACTAATTTGTTACTAGGTTCGCAAAACCTAATACATACTTGCATATATATTAGTTCTTCGCAACAAACAGTATTTAACTGTAATATATTGAATTGAATGATGTCATGCTTACCGCGAAATGTGATAACTGATATCGATGAAGGCCAGAGTGTATGGTTTAACTGGAGTAACAGGTGTTCGGAAATTGTTGTAATTCTCAATTTGGGTGAACTTTAGCATAAATTTATATCCATCAGGTTGGTATCATGTACCGACTCGGAAACCATAGTGTTAGTATCCGGTACTCATCGATTTAAAAAAGGTATCAGTTACTAACACAATAGCCATAGTGTTAGTATCCTTTACAGACTCGGTATATATATTATATAGTGTGAGTTAGCATTGAAGTCGTATTGTCGTTGACTTTAGATTATGTTAGCTTCACTATTACAGGTTTACACATTCGTCTAGGAGATTGTACCGTCCTATTATTCCACATTCTTCTACCAAATATATAGTGGTTAAAGGGCGTAATACCGGCTCCTACTGATGAGTCGCCAGTAAGCACGAAACGAATGTGCATGAGATTATACTTACCGTTCATGCTGCCTTTGGTTTATCCTTCTGGTCACAACTGAACTAATTTGTTACTAGGTTCGCAACACCTAATACATACTTGCATATATATTAGCTCTCCGCAACAAACAGTATTTAAATATACTATTTGGTTCTGCAAATGGCAGGCTGCACGAGACTCCTTTCGTTCGTTCACATATGTACAATTCCGCGCGCAACAGAGGAAATGCAGATTTAAAATAGCAAAAAACGGCATTGAAGCATAAAACATACTCTATCTGATGCTCAGCCAATGTAGAAAAGCGACGTTGGCGTTGAAAATCGCCAACTGATTGAATTTTCGCGATATGCCTCATACCATCTCCAGCAATATCAGAAGGATCACCACATTCACTGACATTAATCAAAAAGTTTTCCCGATCTATAGACAATGACGAGGCCAATGACGCAGAAGAAGATGATGATAACAATGTTGCTGTAGATGAGGATGTCGTTGATGTTGACGCTCGTGGGTGTGAAGACGACTTCGGCTTTGACGCATTGAGTTCAGGCGGCAAGAACTCCTGTTTGGCTGTGTTCCTAAAAACACTACAATATGATTCACCTCTGCCAAAAAACTGCAAAACAGAAGTTTTATTAAGCATTACTATGTAAGATTATAATTAATCTAAATTCTAAATTATCATGTATACAGAAGCATAAATTTCATATAAATACAACTCGAATGAAACATCTGGTGCTTTGTATTGCCTACATTATGTACCAACCAAACATGCCCATGAATTAAACGAACATTGGTTGCGCGGGTGGTGATAACAATTATTATAATCAAGGTTGCGGTCTTGATATAAACACCTGACCCATTAATTACTTACATATGTCAGTATAAACTAAGAATTGTATAGTGTAGAAAAGGCAATTCATCCAGTAGACCGGTTTCGTCCTTATTGGGAACTCATCATGTACTGGCCAGAATTTGCCGCGGACAGGACTCGAACCTGGGCACGTCTGCTTCGGAAACTGGTGCTCTAACCACTGAGCCATCCTGCCGCACACTACACTACACACAATTTTCAGTTATATACTAACTAATGCAACTTGGTTAGTCTATTTTTCCTTTAGGTGGAGCTCATATGGCATCCATTTAGACCCAAGTTTCAACTAACCATCCCCAATCTGTCATTACTGAACAGACACCACACTACATGGGGAAGTGGTATTGAAATGCACATTTATATAATTAAACGAACATTGGTTGCGCGGGTGGTGATAACAATTATTATAATCAAGGTTGCGGTCTTGATATAAACACCTGACCCATTAATTACTTACATATGTCAGTATAAACTAAGAATTGTATAGTGTAGAAAAGGCAATTCATCCAGTAGACCGGTTTCGTCCTTATTGGGAACTCATCATGTACTGGCTAGAAATTGCTTGGCCAGTATATGCACAGGTTTGTAACTTCAGCTTGTATAATAAAATTCATTTTCATATCTAACGAACGAAAGAGGATGTTGCAAACGATAACTTTCATAACGCAAAGCTGTTTTGATTTATTGAGTTGAAAGACACATATAAAGTTGGAAGTGATTTCTGTAAAAAATGTGTTGGACTGTGGTGTAAAGATTGTTCATTTTTTCCAGATTTTGCAACAAAAAGTCTGCTGAACTTGAAAACAAAGTATCAACACTTTGTAATCGAAAACGCCAATTTTTCATTTTAATACATGCAATAACTCGTGGGAGCGATATGTTGGTTGGACTGGCTAATTACTGAAGAAGCGAATCTAAAAGCACCTTAGGCCAAACAGTTAGCACAGAGTATAAGAATTCCACAATAGCAGAACAGGATGTTCAGATAAAGCACACCCTGAACGATGCTGAGTCACGGATTTTAAAGCAAAAATTAATATGAGTTGTGTATTGTGGAAGCTGCTAACTGCAATATCATATCTTCGAATTTTTTAAAGTTAAAATAAATGTAAGCCTGAAATAAATATAGACTGTTGCATTGTTTGTATGTGAATATGAGCTTCTGCACGTTCGTTTTTCCAACCTTTTTTGTTTATCTATAATACAAATACAGGCTAACAGAATTTGCTACTGTGTATTACGTGTTGTGCTCCTAGTTACAAAATAGGTCAAATATGAATATAAGAATAAACTAAAGACATCATGAACGGAACGTATAGTCTCATGTGCACATTCGTTTCGTGCATATTGGCGACTCACCAGTAGGAACCAATACTGCACCATATACTCGCTATATATTTCAGTGTGGAATGTTGGAAAATTGGACGGCACAATCTCCTATACGAATGTGCAAACCTGCAGTAGTGAAGCTAACTTCCGAAAGTCTTCGAAAATGCGACTTCAAAGCCAACTCACGGCATATATAACACATATGCCAAGCCTGTAAAGAGTACCACCACTACAGATTTGAAGTATGCCAATGTTCCCCAAAATTTATAATTACAATTACTCCTGAACACCTGTTACTTCAGCAAATCCATTTGCTATACTTTTTAAATTTACTACATAAGAATACGTGTTTCAGTCGAGTTTCGATCTCACCAAAACTGCCCTCTCATACAGTATCATAAACTTGATTTTGCAATTAAGTTATGGACAAATAAAAAGGAACTCATATATTAATAGGTCATACAATGAAAAAATAAACGATTGCGTGGTTGGTGGTAACAATTCTTTAAATCAAGTCTGCCTTAGTTTTGCTATGTTGTTCGACGACTTGTTAAATAAAATGGGATTGATGTTTACTTCAAGCTCGCAAACTTCATTTATCCACATTTTGCTCATAAGTTAGGACTAATCAAAGTACCATTAGTAACATAAAGAACATCATGTAAACATTTATTAACAACACGCCGAACTCAAATTAGAAAAATAAACACATCTTTGCATACAAAATACATATATAAATATATACATTTAGTATGGCACATTTTCCATAGTTCCTTATTAAGAGCATTTTTATTTTTGCATTTATGGAACTATACATTTGTCTAAAATTACAATTTATTCTTAGTCATTTCGACCAGTTAAGACCAATGTGCATTTCTGCTAATCAATTAATTCATATGGATGAAGGCTGTTTGTTTTATTGTGCACACAATAAATCAAGAGGATTTATGGTGTTAGCAAATCACAAATAAATAATATTGATGACTTGTTATACTGTTTACTGACATAACACGATTAACTGTTACTGAACAAAACAAAAAATTTCAGTGCTATGTTTAGCGTGGTCTCTAATAGCAGCTTTGGACACCAGCGCCTGGGTAAATAGTGCTGGTCAGATTCATTTCCGAGTATTACCTACATAATTACATCCTTACCTTCATAAATTACTTACGTTTAAAAAGTTTTTGTTTTAAATTATTGTTATGTTTTCTTTCGACACGGTTACATGTACGTTAAGCTTCAAGGCATTAAAGGCTTTCGTATTTCTGACTGCGATGATTATGTAATATAAATAGAACGAGGCAATACAAATACCATCGTCAACAGAACGCTTTGTCAAACACACACGGGTGCGTCATGCTTACGGAGAAATGTCCTCTAGGAGCTGATACTAAACACTGCGTAGCTTACACTAGTTTAATCGTTCAGCACAAATATTAAGTTCAAATAAGACATAAAGTTCATTAATATAAACCTGCCATTCAAATTTAAAATGTAAAATCTGTTAAGCTTTCAATGAAATTTAGTAGATAATGCTCCACAGTATGCAATTCTTGAACGAGTTGTTCAAATATAGTCTCAGATTTTAGTAGAAACGTTAATTTTTTTAAAAAAAGCATAATATGGTGCCGTGCCAAAATCGAATACCTTAATTTAGACAACAAAATATTGACTAACCTTATCCGATTCGGGTTCCAAAGCTGTTTTGGCTTTAAAATGCAGAGACGAATGGAATTTTGAATTTAAGATATGTTCACTTTTTGAATCAGGATAATCAACCTTGTTGTGAATCTGAGCTTTTACAACGAGATCGCCAAGGGCTTCTGGTGCACTAAAATCACGCTGTTTTAGTACGTTTTCGCCGGGATGCTTTAAAAGTTGATTTGGGTCTGTTTGATAACAATCAATACGAGATTCAGAAGAGACTGATGAAGTGACGACATCACCACTGCACAAAGTAGATGATTGGGTTCCACAAGCCCCACTGTCTCCTAAGGAATTTGGGTCCTTTTCGCCGGAGAAGAACCTCTCGGTGGTTAACAAACAAGACTCATCAGCATTTGACCAAAAGGATGAATTTTTATTATTGCTATGACTGGTAGGCACAGACTTCAATATTGAAACCAGAAAAGTAAAATTAAAATAAACAAGATTCTAAATTAACATGTTCATAATAGCAACAGCATTAAATCAAACTAAATAAAAAATATTAGAAATCATTGATTGCGCAATTAGTTAAAAGTTATATAGACTTCACATAAAACCTTAAACTAGAATTAGCAGTTACCCACAAACCTGATTCAGAGCTTAATAAAATGTAATTTGAAAATCTTTATTAAATCTATTTAACCAAATACTAATGTTAAAATTTTAGCTACGCATATGTTTCCACCAAAAGCAGCATAGACGGCAGCAAGGACGCTTTGTACTTCGATCTTAGCTCTTTACTAAGTAATGATGATATGAATGCATAATCTAATTTCGGCGGAAGATAAACTTAAGATTCAATGTACAACGATAATAAGGAAAGACTGTTGGAGAGCTGCGCGAAACATAGATTATACTAAGGTAGCACAGCCGTCAGAAGTATTACAAGGCGACGTTCCACATAGCGTCCTCCAGCCCATGACAACGATGGACTGAAATAGATCATGTAGCAATTAATTGTAGATGGCGTCTTTGCATCCAGGATTGTCGTTCGTTTTGAAACACCTGACCATGCACTTATACACGTTGTAGATTAGCATTTCAAATTTCCGGGGAAATAAATAAGAATAAGCATTAAATAACCAAATTCAAACAACCGCAATTCCGAAATAAAATATGATGATATTCCAAAGTGAAGGTTAATTAATATTAATTGCGAAAATTTTAATTTACTTCTTATGACGATGAGGTCCACTATGCACAATATAGAAACAACCCAATGTAGGCTCCGTATAAACAATCGCCGGGTCTTCGTAAAATCCGCTGAGTTTCTCGAAACTGGACGCCAAATTCCAGCTAGCTCGGCTTATAATAAAACTCGTAGAGTAATAAGATGTCAACACTAGCGCAGTCTAAAAGTCGATCTCTGATCACTTTAGACCATAAAGGTCGAAGAGAACGAAAAAGCTATTGCATCAAGCACTAGCGACTGTTTGTTCCAATTTATACGCGAGCATGTCCGAGGAAATTGAAGGTTAGCGAAACTGCAAACAATAGTAGCAACCATCTAATAAACGATTAAATAAGTCACCTTAATAGGTGGGTTGCGCCTGCGCTAGTTCCGATCTATGAACGTATGCCTATATCAACAATCTGGAATTTAAATCTCGAACAATTGTCAGAGTTAGTAATACGGAATGCAATCCTTTCTCTTAAACGTCGACGATGTCTAGGCACCAATGATTTGTTTCCGAGCTTATTTATGGATAGTGGTGATCGAATTTCTGGAGTATTGACTGACATTTTTAAGTAGAGTGAGTCGATCATTATCCTTAGATTCAGAAAAGGAAATCGTAATTTATATGATAACCATCGTGGTATAAGCTAGACTCCAGTCGTATTGAGCTGTTTGCTACGAATAACTTACGCCGTCTTAGCGCTTCCGTGAATAACATACTAGAGAAGAACAAACTGGATTTCGGTCAGGACGAGGCTGTACATATAATAAATTTAGCTTAAGGCAAGCACTTGAACAGCGAAATCCATATTGCTGTCACATTATAACCGTCTTTCTGGAATTAAGGGTGCATTTGACTCGGAGCATCGCAACGTTTATTTGACATTCTGTCAAAAAGTAGTGTGCACACAAAATTTGTTAATATTATACGCGCTCTCTACACAAATACTTCTTGTCATGTTAAGGTCTACAACTTATTGACACACAACTTTACAACCAGCAGTGGTGTTCGACAATTTTCTGACCACTTTCCCCATTTCCGTTTAATTTTATAATATATGTTTTTATGAACAACACACTTCAATGCGTTCACAATAAAGGTATCGAAGTTCTCCTGGTCTGTGGATTAATCGATTTTGACAAAGCTGACGATATTTGTTATTTATTGTTTTGATATATTTGAGTGAGGAATGTGGGAACATCTTGTACAGATGTGTTGGAGTAACAGATGTTCACATAAAATCTTAAACTGCAATTGGCAGTTATCCACAAACCTGATTCAAAGCTTAATAAAATGTAGTTTGAAAGTCTTTTTTAAATCTATTTAACCAAATGCTTATGTTAAAATTGATCAGTAGACAAAGATTTTTGAAATATGTCACAAATAAATACACTCACCTTCGCGATATGTAAATAGTGCGAGATATATTGGTTTTTCACTCACAGAAAATGTGCATAAAGACATCTCAATATATTGATGAAATTAAACATTCATTGGAATCCACTGTGTTGGTACCATGTACTGACTCGGCAACAATAGTGTTGCTATCAGGTACTGACACAAAGCCACATTGCTGGTACCTTTTACAGGCTTGGAATATATAGTTATTTGACTTTGAATTCACATTGTCGAAGATTTTGTAGGAAGTTAGCTTCACTGCACATTTACTCATTACTTCAGGACATTTTACTGTCCAATTTTCCCGCATTCCTCACCAAAATATATATATATATATTGGATAGGACGCAATACCGGCTCCTACTGATGAGTCGCCAGTACGCACGAAACGAATGTGTACGAGACTATACGTTTCTTTTATGCTAATTTTTGTTTATCCTTCTGGCCAAATTTGAACTAATTTATTACTAGGTACGCAAAGCCTAATGCACAATTGCATATGTTTTAGTTCTCCGCCACAAAAATTATCCAATCCTTCAAAGTAAGTTGATCAACAACCTATATATTTATAAATAATATTAGATGTCGAGCTAAATGCTATTGGAGACTAAAGTGCTGTTTTATGTAACGCGTAGTTTAGCTGCATTAAATATGCTTGCTAGGTTCGCTACGACTGTTTTCCATTTTATGCGGGAAAAGTTTCTTCCTGAAATGGAATTTTCATTGACAGATTTTATATTATGATTCTACGAGAATAGATGAGCAGGCTAGACAACACTTGAAAGATGAAAAAAATAATTGTACTCAAAATGCTACCCTGAATTATTGTTGAAGTCAATTTTTAAAAGTGGGATTCAAGAATGTGAGGTAGGAAAGACAGACAACCCAGGTGAACATTCCGTTTAAAAGTGATATAGTTTCCCGCCTAACAAAGATAGTACATGCGACTTGAACACTCAAATTTAATGCAAATAAACTACTCATCTTATAAGGTAATGCAATGATCTTTATTAGCGATTAAAAAATTTGCAATTGACGATTTTAAGCACTAATTATGAATATTCATGCGTAAGTTAATCATCAATCTACTTAGACCGATCGACCAAACAATTACAAACTGGATCAGAATATCATTGAAATTGAACATGTTGTGTCAACTTCAATGGTAAATGCATGACTAAAATTGCGTGAAGTCTTATTGAAACCTCGTGAATATATTTATATGATATTCCCTTCAAGATACGCATGGAATGCAATAACAGAAATGAATTAGCTGTTTATGAAGTACAGTGGATTAAATAATAAAGCCAGACTTTGGCAGTCGTACAAAGCATATGTAGGTAATGACGCGGAGTACAGATATGTACAGAAAATAATGCGACTTAAACTTTGCATAGGTTAACAGTTCATGAATTGTTCCATATTTGACAGGTTGAAAAACTGTCAAAACTGTCAGATTGCTGTAGAATACAGTTTAAAAAACTAAAATAATAGGTATGGATATTGCTTATATTCAAAAAAGCACGAAAGGTTACAGCCTTCAACATAGCCTGTAGTCAAGCTTACCTGAACAACTTTTGATATGGACCTCCGATTCCTCAACGGTGGTGGCGGTTTTGTTCTGCTCAGAGAATCCGGACGTTGGTCGTAAACCCTATTTTGCAACTGGCTTTCAATCAACGTCGGCTTAATTAAACTCGATGTGGTGGTTGCAATTATTGTACCACTATTTTGTGAGGATATATCGGCCAAATGACTAGATCTTGTTTCAAAACGATTAAAACTATCACAACGTTTAGAAGGCTGAATTGAAGCAGAATTATTGTCAAAGGTCGTCCTTGCATTACGTTGGTCACGGAAACAGTTATCAGTTCTACCAGCCATATGCGATGAAACAACATTTTGCGCATGTAAAGAATTATCCGAAAGAAAAGCATCATTAATACTTGAATAAGTAAGCTGGTTAGTTGAACTGTAAACAGGAAGAGAAGGAGACGTTGCAGTTGTGCCTGTGTATGACGAAACAATAAGGCTTTCAACGGAATCAACCGGGTCAGAATCAGGATTCGCAAGACTAGGTTCTTGACTACGACTAAACCTGGTACTCGATTGAACTGGCGGATGCACCATTTTTAGGGCAGGAAGTCGTTTCAGCGGTTGGTAGCCTGACGCAATTGAGGCAAACGTTGCAGAAAACGAAGGTGTTGTTGAACGATGACGCCATCCACTGTCTTCGTGAAAGTCTGTATTCTTGTCACCAACAATATTGTTTCCCCATTTACAATCTGGCGAAGAGGAATTTGGGCTACATTTTTGCTCAAGTGATAAACAGCTGCTGTCACTACTTCGAGAACTGCATACATCCACGTGTTTCTTCTTCAACGCCGTACCTTCCATACTTTGATTAGAAGCGGTCTGCTTTTCCTCATGGTGAGTTTTCTAATTTAAACAATTATTCAATTAGAAAATATCTAAAACGTAATGTGCAAAAAGCTATAAACCTGTTCATTCAAAATAAGCAAAACCACGTTGATATTAACTTAAATGTAAACAAGTAACCAAATTAACTAGTCTTGTTGAATGTGATTACATACCTACCTCTTTCTTACTTTAAAATAGACTAATTTTCGTTTTCTTAAGTTATATAAACTTTTGGGGATACCTCATCTAAATTGGAGCATGATCTGAATTAAGTAACACTATAATTTTTACCAGAATGCGATCTACTACGGACAACTGCGCATAACATCTTAATATGTTCAGATGAATAGTTAAACAGTTTACTAATTAAGCAAACATTGATTGCGCGGGTGGTGGTAACAATTCTTTAAATCAAGTTTGTGAGCTTGAAGTAAACACCAATCCCATTTAAACAGTCGTCGAACAACAAAGCAAAACTACCGCCAGCCGCAACGCACTGACGCGTTTCGATCTTCCATGATCATCATCATCAGAGTACTAAATTTGCTGTTTTAGTGCCCTAAAATAACGCACCGAAGCGTCGCCAGTAAACAGAAATTGAATAGCACCGCATTTCCAGTGGTTAGTATGAACGATGTTGAAGTCTTCGGAAAAGAAGAGACGAATACGCACCTAACCTGATCGAAGACAAAACAGATGCGTACTGGGAAATGGTGATCAATCGTATCTTTGTGAAACTGATAGTGCAAAGTAACAACCTGCGAGCACAACTCGCGGTAAGCTCGCACTACGCAACAACCCTTTCAAAAAATAGATACGCGCCTCTCACCTCTAGTAGTCTCACATCCTGTGTACTTAACTAAACATTTCGGCTGCACAATTTCTATGCAGTCACGAACATTAACTGTTTTCAGCTTTCGCCACATATACATATATAGGCAATACAATTTAAACAATTATTGATTGCGCGGGGGTGGTAACAATTCTTAACATCAAGTATGCGAGCTTGAAGTAAACACCAATCCCATTGAATTTAACCAGTCTACGAACAACATAAAAAAATTACCGCCAGCCGCAAAGCACTGACGCGTTTCGACCTTCCTTGATCATCATCAGAGTACCACGGCAAACTGACTATCGAGGATCAAACCGCATTGAATATATATGGAAATCAAATTAGGTACATGCGGCTCTCATCTCTAACAGTCTCGCATACATTGTACTTAACTGAACATTTCGGCTGCACAATTTCAAAGCAATCACCAACATGAACTTTTTGCAGCTTACTAGTTTAACATAATTAATTTTGTAACTGAACAGCTTTATTCAAATTTGACTCATGGGAAGAATGGAATTTCACAATGATATAATCTAACCTGTGAGGATTCACCTACCGATGCAGAGCAACGAGGTCGCGCGGCAAGTTTTAACGCATCAGCTTATTTATAATGCATTATAGTATATATATATATATATATATATATATATATATATATATATACTTATTTTTATCCAGAAAGCACTGACTGTTGGACTAAATCATCGTATTTACGTGTTAGTATAGTTAGGCCGTTGAACTTTGAGATAAAATGTGCATATCTTGTATGTGTTTTTATTCTAATTAATTCATGATTTAAATAGACCTCACGTACATGGTGGGAGATAATTGCGTTAAAAATGTGGAATTATGTCTCGGTTAAATTTTGGGCTGTATGTATATATTTGTGTATTTTTATATGCATTACTTGGGTCACCAAGGAGGCAAGAATGAGATAATTGCGTAGAGACTATATAGTTATGTTTTTTAGGGGTGAGCTTTACACTTGCATGCTAAAATATTTTTATGTGTTTAGGTGAACTCGTTTTTTTCTATTTAGCAAGTTAATTATTAATATTTGGCGGTAACAACATACGTGGCTTTCTGTGAATCTAGAACGTTCATTGCTCATAATAATACTTGTCGCAATGTAAGACGCCAACTTAAACGCAGACTAAAAGTCGATCTCAAACCAGTTTGGACCAGAAAGGCTGAAGAAATGGAAGAAGCGTTCGCGTCAGGTAATAGTAGCTATTTGTTCCAACTTATTCGCGTAACAAATCCGAGCAAATTAAAAGTTGGTGAAAGTATTAATGATAGTATAAACCATCTAATAACCAATAAATTAAGTCATATTCGAAGATAGATTTTATTGGGTACCTGCCTCAGTTCCGATTCCCGGAAGCATGCCTGCATCGACCATGTTAAATGCTAATCTCGAAAAAACAGCAGAGTTATAAATACACAATGCAAAGCCGCAGAACCTTATGATTTACTTCAGTAATTATTCAAGGATGGTCGCGATATAATTGCAGGGACGTAGACTTAACTATTTCTTTCCTTATGGAATCAGGAGACAGTACCACTTGATTAGAATGACCATTATTCCTATCATGTTTAGTCTTAACGCTTCACGTGAATAACACACTAAAGAAGAACAAACTGGATTCCGCTCAGGACGAGGTTTTATAGATACTTTGTTTACCTTTAGGCAAGCTCTTGAACGGTGACATTTATAGCGATGTCCCAAAATGGCCGCCTTTCTGGATTTAAAGAGTGCATCTGACTTGATGTATCACAATGTTTTATTCGATATTCTGTCGCAAAGTGGTGTGTCCGCAAAATTTGTTAGTATTATACGCGCTTTCTACACAAGCACTTCTAGTCGCGTTAAGATCTACAATGAATTAACACACAACTATACAACCAGCAGTTGTGTTCGCCAAAGCTGTTCACTCTTTTTTTTGTTTAATTTTGTAGTGGATGCTATTATGAAAACCCCCTTCCACGCATTCAGGATGCAGAAGTTGAAATTCTCGGTTTTTCTACGCAGACGATATGGTACTATTATTCAACGAACGAGATTCTACTCAGGCCAACTTGAATAGATAAGCAAACTTTGTTCCACCTTTCAGTATGAAATTCGCACCCTCTAAATGTAAGATACTTTTACAAGATCAGCCACCACTCACTTCAACTCTGCGATTTTAGGCAAAAGGTCTAACAGGGTGAGTATGAGAATTGCGAAAGCTAGAATGGCTTTCTCGAACCTTCGCCATGTATGGAGAAACGCAAGTATTTCACTCTGCCTTAGTGATCGTGTTTACAATGCATCTGTCCGCGCAGTGTTATTAAACGCTAGTGAGTTGATGATTTTAGACGCTTACAGGCATTCGACCATCGTTGTTTGAGAAGCATAGCACGTGTTGGTTACCAACAACGAATAACCAACGTTGACATCCGCAGACGTATTTTTGGATCTGCCAACGATTGCTCCACATTAGAAAAACAAATAAGGCTCCATCACCTTTATTGGTTCGGTCACGTTATGCTTATGACCTCAATTCGATTGCTTAGTAGAGCTCTGTTCACACATCTAGCACCAGATTGGCGTAAGAAACAAGGTGGGTAGATTTTCACATGGCAAAAACAGTTAAATTTACGTATATCCAAATTGGGTAGTATAGAACCCACTCGTCTGCCTGGATGGAGTCATAGTTCTTGGTCAGAAACCGTTCGCGATATGGCATCGAATCGAGCTCAGTGGCGATCTTGTTGCACATGTCTAGTAGAATCATCTTCGTAACTTTCTTTTCTTAGTAGGTCAAAGTTAGCTGCGAGGCTTGGTTTGTTTATGACGTGATACAGTGAAAGCCGCAAGGAAGCTGTATTGCTGATGTTGCCTTGCCCTAATGCTGACTTGGCCATAATGGTGTTGTGTAGAGGTTTAGTTTGCCTCACTTTTGTGAGTTATCTAGATAAATATACTTAAAGTAACTAGGTACTCTCTCTCTCACTCTCACTCTCACTCTCCCCCTTCCTCTCCTTCTTCTTCAAAACTCACTAATAATTTTTGTGTCTAAATTTTTATTTTTGTCGCTATTTATAATTTTTTTTGTTTTTTTGACTCGCTTCTCACCGTTTTATGGCAGTAAAACATTAGATACTCTAAACGAGCATTGGCTACGCGGGCGTTGATAACAATTATTATAATCAGGGTTGCGATCTTTATATAAGAACATGACCCATTAATTACTTACATATGTCAGTATAAACTAAGAATTGTATAGTGTAGAAAAGACAAATCATCCAGTAGACCGGTTTCATCCTTATTGGGAACTAATCATGTACTGGCCAGAACTTGCCGCGGCTTTTGGATGGTTGTGTATGATAATGATGGTGATAGTTGTAAAAATCACTATTTTTTGTATTTTTGTTTCATAATCCTTTGACAAAGGCCATCTTGTTTGTCTTAACTTCTTAATGGGAAATTGGGAAGCGTTAATTCTAGGCGGATAGTGCGAACTTTATCTACAATGAATTAGAATGGGCTTCAATATAGAATTCAGACTATGAGGAAGTGTCAGCTATAAGATAATAAAGCAACTTGCAGCGGTTCTGCAGACGTTCATCAAAAATTGTAACAAAGACCATCGGCAAATGCCTGGAAGATGAATAAGACACGCGTATGTATTTATCTCAAATAGAAGAGCTAACAATCAATTAAACACGTCAATTAACGAATACGTTCTGCTTTGAGTATAAAGTAATATGCAACTAAAATTTTTAACATAGACACCCCCAAACTTTCACAACAAGCTTGAACAGCAAAGTTTTGCTTAAATCTGTATCCAACATGATCTAAAATGTGAACCGCTTTGGTGGTCAATACTTTTCAATTAAAAAATTTTCAATTCAAACTTGTTTAAGGGTAAATATACCTGGTGCTAGCAAGTAAGAAATGATCTTTCGGTAAAATAAAAAGCAGACACATGTAGGTGTTGTAGTTGCGTAAACTACGTTTATAAGTATTAATATCGCCCTATTCGGAGAATAACGTGAATGTGCGTAAGTACGGTTTTTCTTTCATTGGCACTATCAAAGGGATCTCATAGCAAAATGTGGAATTATTAACAGTTTTTGACTGGTTTCATTTAACCATTCGGACAAAACTTTTTATTACTTATTTGGAGAATATTGTTCTTTTTTCAAAAGCAAAAAATGAACAGATGCAGCACCAATGCTACGAGATTATTTAAAATTGTTCTTCACAAAATAATATCTAGAGCTACCAAAGATACACAAATTATTATTTTATTCTTACTGAAATACAACTACAACTACTACTGCTACTATACTTATCAGGAACTACTATTATAACTTTCACCACTATTACAACTGCCACTACTACTACCACTAATACTATTACCATTATAGCAGTTACCAATACTAATAATATAAATATTAATACTACTACAACTGTTGCTACTACTATTACTTCCACTAATATCACTACTAACATAATTATTAAACAACATTAACGGAGTATATTATACTGATATTTCACTGTCGCGTAACCATATAATTCTAAGCTATGCATTGGCTGTAAATGTACACTAGAGTGTCAATACTAAGTAGGGATTAAAGACTGTGCTAAACCAATCTTTCTTCATGTACCTGTCTGATGTGTGAAAGTTGACCAGCGCTGAAGCGCCACCAGTTTAGCTGAATGAATCATAAAGACGCATAAACTATCACGCCAACAACAAAGACCATCCTTGCTGAAAGACCTATAAATAAAATTGGAAATGTTTCAAATTCATCATCATCATCATCATCATCATCATCATCATCATCATCATCATCATCATCATCATGTCCAGCCATACAAAAGTCAAATTGACTAATGTTTCACTGCCAAAAATGTGAAAAATTAGTATGGCATGTTTCAAATTACCTGTCTAAAATTCTTGTATTGAGCGAACGTTTAGAGAACGCTTTTGGAGTTGACAGCGGAAATATCAATAATAACAACACAGGCAGAAATATAGCAGCATTTGTACAAAACAACGACCAAACACCAGAGCGTGCTTCTTCCTGTCTTAACTTAAAGTAAAATGTACTAGAAGCTAGATAATGTTCTTGAGAAGAATTGTTTATTAAAAAATAGTTAAACATCGATATATATAAATATATGTTGAGGCAAACCTGGACGAACAACGCAGTTGAATAATTAGGAAATAAAAAAATATTCACTTACAACTGCTTCGCCCGCGAAATGAGGTGTCAACTTGCTGGATAAATGCACGTTTGCTGACAATTGATTGCGATGTGGTGATCTAAACAATTGCTTACATTCTGTTGCAGCAGATGAATAGGGAATATAATCAAGTCCAGTGTTCTTAGACAATGAACAAGACCGGTAGGTATTTCGAGATTGGTAAAAATTATCAGAATATGCATTATTACATCCTAATGATTCTGCTGAGTCCATCAATAATTCACTTTTATCATTCAGTATAGAATGGCTAGAAGTTTGATTCGAATTTGTCTCCATCGACAAATTGAGCTTATCGAATTGATGAATATTCTTTGGCGAATATGACTGTTTACTATATTTGTCCTTTTTATAAACTTCATTTTGGTCATCCCGATGAGTTAACTCATAACTGGTTTTTGATGAGTCATATAATTGAAACTCATCTTTTTCTGCGGAAACTTTTAGTTTCGGGTGTCGTGGATAGTCTTTCAGTGTAACATTTTCCTCATTGCTTTGAAAATGATTCACCATTTGACGAACTACACCGGCCTTAGTGTTTTGTTTTGGAACACCGCCGTCGTTGCTATCCCTCCTTAAATGGACTTGCTCCGATGAGACACAAGCCTGCGTTTTAACATGTAAATTCAGATTAACAATATTCTGAATGAGTGAGCCGGAGGCAGATTCATCAAACTTATCAGGTGCACTGCTGAAACTATCGTTAATATTATGAGATTCATGCGTGGATACATTAAATTTACTATACGAACTACCGATGAATTTTTCAACATTACTGTTAGAGCTTGATTTAATAGGTAGGGTAGAGTTATCATTATACGAATTAGACAGACTTTTCTGAGGCACATTGGAAAAATAATCATGAGGTCGCCTGTCCGATTTTTCTGTGTTATGAAGCATGTGACGAGCATCACCATTTGTTTTGCTGACATTAGCATCAAAGCGATAAAAATTTCGACTTTGTTCAGGCCTAGCAGATTTACTGCTTCTATTCTTCAGCACAGGACTTTCCATCATAATATGCGGTTGGCTGTTTTTCGTGCTAGTCGATGAATCATCAGTCTGGAGTAAACTATTGATTTCGTCAGGAAACCCTGCTCGCATGGTCGAAACTGGCATATGAGGAACAGAATTTGGCACTTTTACAGGCGAAAGAATATTAGACGAGACATCTTCCACAAGTGAAATGATTGATTTTGTGCTGCTGGCATTTCTTAAATCATTAACTTGTTTGTCTTGAACATAACCCGGATTCTCGCTTAAAACACTATTGTTTCCATTGTCCATTAACCCAAAACAGTAATGGGACGAAAATATTACATCGCTGTTATCGTCTACATCCTCATCAGAGCCATCCAGAGCGGAAGAACTTGAAGGCTGCGCAGTGTGTTCCGAGCACTCTTGAATAACCGGCAAACAATAATTGGTATTTTCAGATAAAAAGTATGCATTGTTGTAACATATATTTGGTTCCAATCGAGTTTCACTGCAGCTGGTGTCTCGGTTCGATGATGAAGTAGAGACGTTAAAATCAGAGGACTCGATCGCCAATGCTCTTGTGGACATAGAGTTTGTTTGCGGAATGTGTAATCGGCTCGTGAAATGCTCACTGTCACCAATCGGGTCACGACTTCTCTTGTCTTTCGATGATGAAAAATTTGGATATGCCAAACACGATTCCGTAGGCGATAATCTTAGGTGTTCTTCTGCTACGTTAGCCTTAAACTCATCAGATTTCTCCAACTGTTCAACATTGACCGATGGAAATACACAGAAATTTGTTTAATAAAAGAAATCAAAATATTCAATTTGATAAAATATAAATAACTATGATAAAAATAAATGCATTTGGAAATAATTGCAGTAATGGAGCAATAATTTTACTTTGCATCAAAATTAAAGCTATCACAACATTTTTATCAAATTTATCACATTATTTACATCAATTTAAGGACCCTTTTATCATAGTAGCATGAAAAGGCAAATTGCATTAACTATGGAGATACTCAAAATAAGGCGCCAAATTCCACTTGGCTCGACTCATAATAATATTTCACTTTGCCTTAAAGGTCGTGTTTACAATGCATCTGTACGCGCAGTCTTACTATACGCTAATGAAACTTGGCCTCTTAGAGTTGATGATCTGAGACGCTTACAGGCATTCGATCATCGTTGTTTGAGAAGTATAGCACATGTTGGTTACCAACAACGAATAACTAACGTTGACATCCGTAGACGTATTCTTGGATCTGACAATAAGTGCTCGTCTTTAGAAAAGCAAATAAGGCTCCATCAACTTCGTTGGCTCGGTCACGTTTTGCGTATGCCCTCATTCCGATTGCCCAATAGAGCTCTGTTCTCTCATCCAGCACCAAATTGGCGTAAGAAACAAGGTGGGCAGATTTTGACATGGCAGAAACAATTAAAGTCACTTACATCCAAATTGGGTAGTATGGGATCCACTCGTCTGCCGGGATGGGGTCCTCGTGCACATCACAGTTCTTGGTTAGAAACCCTTAGCGATATGGCAGCGAATCGAGCTCAGTGCCGATCTTGTTGCAGATGTATAGTAGAATCATCTTCGTAACTTTCTTTCTTAGTAGGGCAAAGTTAGCTGCGAGGTTCGGTTTGTTTATGACGTGATACGGTGAAATCTGCAAGGAAGCTGTGTTGCTGATGTCCCCTTGCCCGAATGCTAACTTGGCCATAATGGTGTTGTGGAGAGGTTTAGTTTTCCTCATTTCTGTGAGTTATCCTGATAAATTTACTCATAGTAGCAAGGTTTTCCTTCTCTCTCTACCCCTCTCCCTCTCTCGTAAATCTCAATAATAATTTATCTAAATTCACTTATATACTTTTTTTCACTCCTCATGGTTATATGGCAGTGAAACATTAGTCACTTGACTTTTGTGTGGCTGGAAATGATGATGATGATGATGATGATGGCACTTTCTAGACCACTTACCCACTACGAATTTCAGGCCGAAATAGAAATTCCGCTGAGCGCCAGGAATCATAGACAAAGTAGACCAGAGCTTCCATGGACGGAAATAATTAGTTGTAATATCATACACTTTATCATGCCGTACGTACTCTGATTAAGCAAGAATAACCCAATTAGGTCAAATTCAGCAATTTAAGGACCCTTTTATCATAGTAGCATGAAAAGGCAAATTGCATTAACTATGGAGATACTCAAAATAAGGCGCCAAATTCCACCTGGCTCGACTCATAATAATATTTCACTTTGCCTTAAAGGTCGTGTTTACAATGCATCTGTACGCGCAGTCTTACTATACGCTAATGAAACTTGGCCTCTTAGAGTTGATGATCTGAGACGCTTACAGGCATTCGATCATCGTTGTTTGAGAAGTATAGCACATGTTGGTTACCAACAACGAATAACTAACGTTGACATCCGTAGACGTATTCTTGGATCTGACAATAAGTGCTCGTCTTTAGAAAAGCAAATAAGGCTCCATCAACTTCGTTGGCTCGGTCACGTTTTGCGTATGCCCTCATTCCGATTGCCCAATAGAGCTCTGTTCTCTCATCCAGCACCAAATTGGCGTAAGAAACAAGGTGGGCAGATTTTGACATGGCAGAAACAATTAAAGTCACTTACATCCAAATTGGGTAGTATGGGATCCACTCGTCTGCCGGGATGGGGTCCTCGTGCACATCACAGTTCTTGGTTGAAAACCCTTTGCGATATGGCATCGCATCGCGTTCAGTGGCGATCTTGCTGCAGATTTCTGGTAGATTCATTTTCGTAACTTTCTTTTTCTTATTAGAGCAATGTTGGCTGCGATGTTCGGCTTGTTTATGACATGATACGGTGAAATCTGCAAGGAAGCTGTGTTGCTGATGTCACCTTGCCCGAATGCTAACTTGGCCATAATGGTGTTGTGGAGAGGTTTAGTTTTCCTCATTTCTGTGAGTTATCCTGATAAATTTACTCATAGTAGCAAGGTTTTCCTTCTCTCTCTACCCCTCTCCCTCTCTCGTAAATCTCAATAATAATTTATCTAAATTCACTTATATACTTTTTTTCCACTCCTCATGGTTATATGGCAGTGAAACATTAGTCACTTGACTTTTGTGTGGCTGGAAATGATGATGATGATGATGATGATGGCACTTTCTAGACCACTTACCCACTACGAATTTCAGGCCGAAATAGAAATTCCGCTGAGCGCCAGGAATCATAGACAAAGTAGACCAGAGCTTCCATGGACGGAAATAATTAGTTGTAATATCATACACTTTATCATGCCGTACGTACTCTGATTAAGCAAGAATAACCCAATTAGGTCAAATTCAGCAATCAACTTATGTTGAATGAATACTAACCGCACAATCAATTATTGTTTAATTGTATTGCCTATATATATGTGTGTGTGGCGTTAGCTGCAAACAGTTCATGTTCATGACTACATAGAAATTGTGCAGCCGACATTTCCAGTCAAGTTCAATGCATGCGAGACTGCTAGAGGTGAGAGCCGCATATCTCAATTTGATTTCCATATATATTCAATGCGGTTTGATCCTCGATAGTCAGTTTGCCGTCGTAATCTGATGATGAATTCGGAAAGTCGAAACGCGTCAATGCGTTGCGGCTGGCGGTAGTTTTGTTATGTTGTTCTACGACCGGTTAAATACAATGGAACCGGTGTTTACTTCAAGCTCTCAAACTTGATTTAAACAATACCATGTTGTCTTACTCTAGTGGGGGAATTGAGACTAATGATCATTGCTCTCCTCAATGGAATACCAACAGACTAGCCAAAAGTGTCATATATGTATGTATGTGTGTATACATGCATGCATGCATGTATGCATATGTGGATGTATGTAAATCTGCTAGTCAATTGATATCAATACATTGGCCTTTAAAACTGGAAGTCCAATGCCACATAACTGTGAAAACGGCATATTTATTCATATCATGAAATTTGTTGGGCTCGTAAGGGAACAAAATTTCGCCCATTCCTAGAGTGACAGGTGATTTAGATAGAGGCTTTTTACTGAAAACCTAACAAACATCACGTACTGATTTTGGGTTGCCAGAACAGATGTTTGACATCACAGCTGAAACGCACATTTTTGCTTGACACACTCTTCATGATTCCGTCTCTGTCGATTTAGCACTAAGCTTACTTATGCAGTGCAACTGAATTCGCGGAATCACATTAAATATAATTTTAACATACAGATTCAAATCAAAATAATATGCTAATTAAACGAGCATTGGTTGCGCGGGCGGTGATAACATTTACTATAATCACGGCTGCGAACTTGATATAAGTATCTGACCCATTAATTACATACATTTGCCAGTATAAACTACGAATTGTATGGTGTAGAAAAGGCAGCTCATCCAGTAGACCGGTTTCGTCCTTATTGAGAACTCATCACGTACTGGCCAGAATTTTCCGCGTGCATGGCTCGAACCTGGGTACCTCTGGTTCTGAATCTGGTGCTCTAACCACTGAGCCACCCTGCCCTGTGCTGATGTTTTACTGCTGCATAACCATTAAATTCATAGCAGTGAATAGGAAGAACAGCATTATTCTGAATAATTTTAGGATGTGCATTTTTTGCACTAATAATGAATAAACAAGTTCAAGTTAAGCATGAATTCATGTTTTACATTACTCAGCGTAAAATAATTATCTGAATCTTTACCTAGTAAATAACACGTTACACAATCGCAAATGTGTATTCAACATTAATATAAACCTCACAATCAAATGAATAAGCAAGCAATAGGACAAATGAGCAATTATTTAATATAAATTACTTAAAAGCATATTCAATTATTTGCCATTTACATACCGTACAGCATTCTGCTTCGTGATTCGTGTAGCCGTCTCTCCCAGTGTATCGGCACAATTCAATTAAACTAGTCAGCATTGGCGAGCGAAATGGTGACCTATTACAACTGTTCGGAGAAATGGACGTGATATAATCCCCTGAAGAGCTATCTCCTGTTTCCATATCATCGTCATTCGTACCAGCATTACGTGAGGCAATACTGGTCGAATACATTTTCAAGCGATCATGATCGGTAGTCATTCCATCACATAAATTGTTTCTTTTGCTCTGTTGTGCAGCATTCTTCGAAAATGTAACGTTAGAAACATCGAACATTTCCGAGTTGACAGAAGTTATCCGTTCTTTATCTAAAATTGCGATAAAGTTCGAAAGGGCACCCTATACTCGCCGTTATCCTTAAGTAATAGATATATATATATATATATATATATATATATATATATATATATATATATATATATATATGTATATATATATGAAATGTCAGGATTTTTATTAAACGTTTCGGTGTGAAATGAAATTAACATACGACGGAAAATGCAATCCATCTACAGGTTAGGTACGGATATTTTGACGAAAGCGATACCGAAAATAGCCAAAAACCTTCTGGTAGATGATTCGTATTTGCCATCTTATGCAATCACTTGATTACACAAAAAGAGAACTCAAATATGCGTTATTACATTTATTAAGTATATTAAACGCACCACATTATTAGTCATTTTATGATGCAGTTTTTAAATAGTTTATCTAAATGAATAATTATATATATATATATATATATATATATATATATATATATATATATATATATATATATATATATATAAGAGAATTAAAATATGCATTATTTTTTTAGCAGGTATATTAAACGCAAAATTAATTAAACATTCAAATTTATGCTCGATTATGGATAAATATTCAGCATTCGATTTAACACATGATTTTAATCGTCTGATCGATCAGCCTATGTTGAACAAAAACGTAAGTATGCAAATGGATAAATATTATTTGTTGCTGAAATTAGCCGCTGTTTTTTATTGCTGGTGAAGAAAAACGAGTAATCTTGTATAATATGCGTCAGCTGGCTATGCTAAATGTGAGTATTCGAGCTACTTATACATTAATCTTTGATATTCGAAAACAGCGCCCGCTTTGAATGCTATCTGCAGGT
This sequence comes from Eudiplozoon nipponicum, assembly GCA_029291075.1. Lineage (NCBI taxonomy): Eukaryota > Metazoa > Platyhelminthes > Monogenea > Mazocraeidea > Diplozoidae > Eudiplozoon > Eudiplozoon nipponicum. The sequence continues at coordinate 38,451 of JAQBSW010001455.1, read as the reverse complement.
AATCTATCTTCTTTTCTAGCCCAACACTCGTATGTTTCTTTTGAAATCCACTTTGAACAATTGATCAAATCAGTTTCATAATTCTTCAATAAAAATAATGTATGATGGAAACATTTAATTATGTAAATAAATTGTTGTCAATAAAAGTCATACAAAATAAAATACAATCCATATATTAGACGATGTAGTCATACAAATTAGATATTGCTCCCGATATAAACAATTCTCTACGCTACGAGAAACGCTAATTGCTTACCACAATGAGTTTTATACTAACTTCGATCGGCTTATTTTTTAAATAAGTGGTTCCTGAGCTGTCGCTATCAAGCATACATTAGTCTTAATAATGACACTGTACAGCGTCTTAAACAACCTGATTACCTAAGTCCAGCAATTTTCTAGTATGTGATGGGAGTCATCATCATCATCATCATCATCATGTCCAGCCACACAAAAGTCAAGTGACTAATGTTTCACTGCCATATAACCATGAGTGAAAAAAAATTATATAAGTGAATTTAGACAAATTATTATTGAGATTTACGAGAGAGAGAGAGAGAGAGAGAGAAGGGTAGAAAGAGAAGGAATGCCTTGCTACTATGAGTAAATTTATCAGGATAACTCACAGAAATGAGGCAAACTAAACCTCTCCACAACACCATTATGGCCAAGTTAGCATTCGGGCAAGGCGACATCAGCAATACAGCTTCCTTGCGGATTTCACTGTATCACGTCATAAAAAAACCAAACCTCGCAGCTAACTTTGCCCTACCAAGAAAAGAAAGTTACGAAGATGATTCTACTAGACATCTGCAACAAGATCGCCACTGAACTCGATTCGTTTTCTAACCAAGAACTGTGATGTGCACGAGGACCCCATCCCGGCAGACGAGTGGATCCTATACTACCCAATTTGGATGTAAGTGACTTTAATTGTTTCTGCCATGTCAAAATCTGCCCACCTTGTTTCTTACGCCAATTTGGTGCTGGATGAGAGAACAGAGCTCTATTGGGCAATCGGAATGAGGGCATACGCAAAACGTGACCGAACCAACGAAGTTGATGGAGCCTTATTTGCTTTTCTAAAGACGAGCACTTATTGTCAGATCCAAAAATACGTCTACGGATGTCAACGTTAGTTATTCGTTGTTGGTAACCAACATGTGCTATACTTCTCAAACAACGATGATCGAATGCCTGTAAGCGTCTCAGATCATCAACTCTAAGAGGCCAAGTTTCACTAGCGTATAGTAAGACTGCGCGTACAGATGCATTGTAGACACGACCTTTAAGGCAAAGTGAAATATTCGCGTTTCTCCATAAATGACGAAGGTTCGAGAAAGCTACTCTAGCTTTCGCGATCCGTATTCTCACCTCGTCGGACATATTGCCTACGTTATTGATAGAGCTCCCAAGATATGTAAACCTGTCGACTATGTCAAGATCTTCATTCTGCAGTCGCAACGTTGGAGTGAGTGGTGGGTGATCGTGTAACAGTATCTTACATTTAGAGGGTGCGAATTTCATACCGAAAGACGGAACACTATTTGAATGTAAGGGAACTTGCCTCACGAGTTAGCCAGTCTTGTACGGTCGCCGAAATAAACAGACACGATATCCATATTATTTGTCTCCATGAGGCAAGAACTGCTAGCAGCACACCCCAATTCCTCATTGTGAAATATTTCACTGGAAAAGGCAATTCGTCTCCTGTCCTAAAACAACAGTGATGTAGCTAGGTATTATATTTCCTTTCTGCTATTCCAGGTTGCATTAAAATCTTTAAATGACTGGAGAACAATATTCTATTTTGGCTTACGCAATAGTCCGCAAAGCAGTCTGCTTTTTGGAATCGTAAGCATGTGCACGCTAATTGGCACACATTCTGCTAATAAAAATAATGCATACATTCTGTTTGTGGTGAAGAATTAATATATATGCAATTGTGTATTAGGTGTTGCGCACCTGGTGACAAAATTAGTTCAAATGCGGCCATAAGGATAAACCAAAGACAACATGAACCGAACGTATAATCTCGTACACATTTGTTTCGTGCTTACTGGCGACTGGCCAGTAGGAGACATTTTACACCCTTTACCCCCTATATATTTTGGTGAGATATGTGGATAAATACGATGATATAGTCTCTTATATGATTGTGAAAACTTTCAGTAGAGAAGCCAACTTCATTTAAAGTTTTCGACAATGCGACTTCAAAGCCAACACACGACATATAGTATATATGCCAACAGTATAGCTATTGTACACGGTACCAAACGGAGGATTTCAATGTATGCTAAAGTTACAAGCTATATCTGAACACCTGTTACTCCAGCAAATGTATATTCTTAGGCCATGATCGATATCAGATATCACATTTCACGAGATTATACTTTCCGTTCATGCAGTCTTTGGTTTATCCATCTGGTCATATTTGAACTAATTTCTTACTAGGAGCGGAATAGCTAATACTCAAATGTGTATATATATAAATATATATATATATAAATTGGAAAGCAAAACAAGATAGAAATATTTGAACATAGAGAGAGTGTGGAAAATAGAAACCAATCAAATTGCGTGTCACCTCCAGCTCAAGCTCAATGCTTTGTACATGCTTCTTCTGCTTACATAAATCCGGCTGCAATTTGTTTATCCATAAGGCTTCGTATGTGGCTAGCTCTCTTTTGTTTTTGCATTTAGTATTTTTATTATCTCTAATATCCGGTCTTCATACCTAGTCTCTAATACTCAAATGTATACAAAAATTTATCCACACAACCACCTATATACACATATGTGTACTCAATCAATATATATATATATAAATCAGCTCTCAGCCACAAACAGTATCTAACTGTTATATATTTAATTGAATGTCACGATTACCGCGAAATGAGATAACTGATATCGATCAAAACCGGAGTGAATGGATTTGCTAGAGTAACAGGTGTTCAAAAACAGTTGTAACTTCATACTGGTAAAGTTCAGCATACAATGAAATCCATTATGTTGGTACCATTTACCATATCGTGAACCATATTATTGGTACCATGTACCTTTTCTGTAACCTGTGTTGATACCTGGTACTGACGCAATAGCAATAGTGTTAGAACCCTTTACAGGCTTGGTATATATATATATATATATATATATATATATATATATATATATATATATATATATATATATATATGGCTTATAAGCCACATTGGCTAAGACTATACATGAGGTTATCTTCACTTCTGTAGGTTTATAATTCGTATAGGAGATTGTACCGTCCAATTTTTCACATATTCCTCATCCAAATAAATAGTAGGAAAAAGGGCGTTACAGCGGCTCCTACTGATGAGTAACCGGTAAGCACGAAACGAATTTGAGTAATCTTTCTGGTCATACTTGAACTATACCGTTACGAGGTACGCAACAACTTATACGCACTAAATATAATGATTTAATTCAGTATCTACCTGATTTGGCCTAATGTTTTGAGCAGAGTTCGGAAATCTCAGTGATTTTCGATGATCGTAATGCCACATTAGGCCCACTGTAGTGGTCAATTCCGATTAAACCACCACAATTTTCCCATCATCTTATAGCTGACCAGCCCTCATAGCCTGATTTATATAGTGAAAGCTCATTTCAGTCTGCTAGAACGACGGCCTAGTCCAAATGAAGAAGCAAAGGCCCAGTGACGGCTTTAATAATAGGATTTGGAGAATTGATGGGGCTCAACGAGCGTTGAGCACTACAAAGGCAATACTGAAAGCTAATCTGTTAGACAGACTTTATCTGCAAAATAGATGAGAAGATAGCATCAGACTCGCCCACGCTTAGCCTAAACCTGGTTTTGGGAAACTTAATTATGCAGCGCCACACGTAGTCTGTTGTAAAACGACGTGGCGTTGCAGCAGATGCTAACAGTATCGCGACTTGCCAAAGTGCAATGACTGGCCACATTCGGATAAACAGACTATGGAATTCACCTGTTAAAAACGCAAAAACGTGCCACTGGGTTAATACAGGCTTAATAAATGGGTGTGACCCATCTTCCAACTGGCAAATATTCGATTGGAAACTCGGTTCATGCGGCTGCCAGTACTTCGTCCGAATATCTGTGCACAAAATCGTACTAAAATAAACAAAACACATTTATGAACGATTATTCTACTGCTGAGAAACGTGAAACTACAGTCGATGGCGTACAAACAGTATCTGATAACCCGATGATTTTTTTGCTATTTCCGCATGCGAAAAATGCTGCGAAACTAAAAGTAGATTATTCATTAATTCGTAAACTTCGCAAGGAGTTTACTACTAGCCACGCCACGGAAGAAGGAAGTATTCTGGACAATACTTGAAGTGTTTCTGATAAGGACGAAACTGGTCTACAGGATGAATAGCTTTTTCTACATTATACAATTCTCGGTTTGTATTGACAAATGTATATATAATGTTATTGGCGTTTATATGAAGCTGGAAAGCGTGATTAAAATATTTTTTCACCACCAGCGCAGTCAATGATTGTTTAATCACATTAAAAATACCTATAAAGGAATTAAAAACAAACAATTTTATGATATAAAGTGGTTAAAGGAATATCTACAATTCTAATAAGTTAGACGGATTATAATGAGATGTATGAACAATTGAATAATACGGATGTATTTAAAGAAACAAAAAATGCTCTACATATCTGTTACAAGGAAAGGTGATATTATTGAGCACAATATGATTGATAATGATGAACTGGATCAATCACAAGGTGATACTCTAATACATTGATACATTCGCGACCTATATATATATATATATATATATATATATATATATATATATATATATATATATATATATATAGTGTAATAAAGGTGTTTAAATGACAAACACCATGCAAAATATTAAATGTATATGATAAGCAAATATTATTTATTCATATTTGATGAGATTGTCGATAAGTATATACTTGTTGAATTTGATAGTTTGGCTTGCTTGGGTGTGGTATCACGCACACCAATGTATCGGTACACTATCCTGGAATGTTTGCTCCGTTTCGTTGTTGATTAAGCGTTAATAAAAGATTAATATAAAATAAAATTGATATTACGGAGATCATGCATTTGTACAAACCTTCTACTCATTTTATATTTAATTAAAAAATATATAAACTAGTTATAGGTGGCCCCAATGAGAGTTATTGTCAGTTCAGAATTACATGAAAATTTTTTTTTTAATATGACACTTCTGAAGATCACATATTAGATATTTTAGTTTTTTGAAATTAAGGATAGGATGAGATAAAACAATTTAAAAACTTAACTAATAAAATTATTCAACTTGAATTTACGAGAAAAAGGAAGCCATCGGTGGAAGCAAAATAATTTGAATTTGTCCAAAATTTGAAATAGGTGTATATAAGAAAGATACCTATTCAGAAATCCATTTTAATTCCAAATCAAACCGTCAGTAAAGAATGAAATTTCTGTATCTTAAAATCAATTAAAATTAGAAGTCTTAGGGTAACAAATATAAGACATTCGGGAATTATTCAGTGCTAATCATTATAATGGCCATGCCATGTCGTAAATAAGCCAAAAGTAGCTAAAATTTCAGTGGCATAACTATAATAAGCGAGAAAAAAATAACCACAAATAATCTAGAAAAAATTATGACATTTACGATACAGAGAGAGAAAGAGTACCTAGTTACTATTAGTATACGTATCGAAATAAATCACATAAGTGAGGCAAACTAAATTCTACATTATGGCGAAGTGAGCATTAGGGCAAAGCAACATTCAGTGCTAATGCTCTCAAGTAAATAATAGCAAATATTATGGATACCATAATCTGATAGAATGAAGGAAGATTTAGGGTCATGGTAAAACTGAACCCAAAACTAAGCAGCAAAGTAAAACGAATGGAAAATCGTGATTAAACGTCATTTTCAGACAATCAGCTGATGGAAGGCTTAAAAAAGAAGGGAAAAGTGAGAACCCATCAATCGAAGCCAATAAGCAGAGCACCTGAAAATGATCAAAATTCAAGATTTTACCGAGCTAAGAGTTCTATCAATTGTCCCGCACAAGAAAAATGCGGTCAAATACACAACAAGAAGAACAACATTGCGCAAAGAGATTCATCATTTAAAGTAGCGTTGAAATATAACATAGGAACCGATTTAGGAAAATCCCTTAGCTAAAGCGTTCAACTTCACGACGAAAATGATAAAATGGAGCACTGAATTCAATAGAAAGACTGCAATCTCCTGTATTTATGTGAAATCATGCGACAAATCAAGGTAAGAAGAAGATAACACAATTTCGCGTGTTAGTATAGCCATGCTAATAAATCTGATCATTGACTCGTCTTTCTGTGGAGACAGAGCATACAAACGACTGGAAGAATTTTAAACGCATATCGAGCAACATTCGTAACAGAACAACGAGATTGATGAATGAATTTATTTATACAAACGAAAGAGTTGACATTACGACTGAAAAGGCAGTGGAAAATCCATTATGCTCCGTTTTAAAACAACAAGACTCGATGGTTAAAATCCAAGATTACGCGATCCGGAATCGGATACTAACTCCAGAAAAGTTTTTTTTTCTTTTTCCTATTTCTTAGAACATACCTTGCTTAACTCATATCATTTGGTTGAAATTGTTGATAAATGTGTACTAGATGAAAAGGATAGATTAGTAAGCTTAGATGTAGTATCTATGTACACAAATATACCGGTACCTGAGGCTCTGGATTGTTTTAGACGTTTCCTAGTTGATCACCCACTAATATTAGAAGGAAGCAAAATGACGTTAGGACACGTCATGGAGATGATGTGTATTTGTATGTCCTCCACTTATTTTAAATTTCGTAAGGAATTTTATAAACAAATTAGAGGCGTTCCAATGGGACAACCTTTGTCGGTCCCAATAGCTAATATCTTTATGCATTATTTGGAAAATAATCTGTTGGATAAGACTCCACTGAAACCAAAACTGTACCTACGTTTCTTGGATGATATATTACTGATCTGGAACCATGGTGACAATGAAATGGTAAATTTCTTAAATTTAGCTAATCGAATGAGCGAACTCCAATTTACCTTAGAAAGGGAATCGTCAGGTGAATTACCATTTTTGGATGTCAAATTAATTAGAAATGGTCAGAAATTGGGAAGAGATATTTATAGGAAGGATACTTATTCAGGAATCCTTCTTAATTTCGAATCCAATCACCCTTATTGTATGAAAATCGGTACCATAAAGTCATTAACATTTAGAAGCCTTAGATTAACAGATATAAATCATAGGAAGTTAGAATTAGATAGACTGAGAGATATATTCAAGGATAATGGTTATTCTCTTCATTTAATAGATGCAACAATGATGGATGTCGTGAGAAAATTTAATCCTAATTTGAGGTACATAAAAGCGGATAAGGAGAAGGAAGAGCGGAAGGTCATGGTATTACCGGACTCTATATTAAGTAGGAAAGTGAAATCATTAGCTTTAAAATACAATATAAGGACCGTTTTAAAACAGCCCCTTACACTAGGCACTATACTCCCTAACCAAAAAGAAAAGATTGAACCCTTAGAAACATCAGGAGTGTATGAGATCCCATGCAATGATTGTAGTCTCAAGTATGTTGGTGAGACCATGCGCCCAATCAAAGTAAGAAGAGGTGAACATAAAACTGCGTGTAAGTATGGACATATTGCTAAATCTGATCTTGCTCGTCATGTAGTGGAGACTGGGCATACTATCAACTGGGAGGAATGCAAACGCATAGCAATATGTAGTCGTAATAGGGTGACGAGATTGATTAGGGAATCTATAGAAATTAAATCTAGAGATAATATTATGAATGAAACAGCTGTTGAAAAATCTTTAGGTCCGATTTGGAATACTGCACTAGCTAATGGAAGGAAAAGGCGATTGCATGAATTGGTAACTGAAGCTAGCTCCAGTAAAAGATTAAGAACATCGGATTAAGATTGACTAATTAGTGGGCTTTTATTCAACAAATGAATAAACATTATTATTAATATAATCTTATAGTCTTTCTAAATACTCGTTTGATTTTAAAACTATTCGTGATTTCAACACAATACAATATTTAGAAGTAATAATATGTCTGACGCGTGCAAAGGGTAAAATAATGTCCATTGAATGGAGTTTCATTTACATGTATATAAATGTGTATCAATTAAATACTGTTTGTTGCGGAGAACTAATATAGATGCAAGTATAAAATAGGGTGAGTAAAGCAACAAATTAAATTAGTTGTGACCAGAAGGATAAACCAAAGACAGTATCACAACGGAAAGTATAATCTCAGTTCGTTTCGTGCTTATTGGCCACTCATCAGTAGGAAACTGGTATTACGCTCCTTAACCACTATATATTTGGTGTGGAATGGGATAATAGGACGACAGTTAATCTCTAGACGAATGTTTAAAACTCACAGTAGTGAAGCGACAATGCGACTTCAACGCTATCTCTCTCTCTCTCTCTCTCTCTCTCTATATATATATATATATATATATATATATATATATATATATATATATATATATATATATGTAATTGTCAATTTCGGTGAACTATAGCATAAATTGATATGCATCATGTTCGTACCATGTACCGACTCGGTAACCATAGCGTTAATACCATGTACCTTTTCGGTACAATAATGTTGGTATCAGTTACTAATACAATAGCAATAGTGTTAGTATCCTCTACAGATATATTATATAGAATGAGTTAGCGTTGAAGTCGCATTTTCGAGACTTTATATGATGTTACTTTCACTACTGCAGGTTTACAAATTCGTCTAGGAGATTGTATCGTCCTATTACCCCACATTCCTCATCCAAATATATAGTGGTTAAAGGGCGTAATACCGGCTCCTACTGATGAGTCGCCGGTAAGCACGAAACAAATGTGCATGAGATTATACTTTCCGTTCATGCTATCTTTGGTTTATCCTTCTGGTCACAACTGAACTAATTTGTTATTAGGTTCACAACACCTAATGCATACATGTGTATCAATTATATTTTAACTGAGTTTTTTAAGTTATGTATACAGATACACATGCACATGCGTGGCATGCGCCTATTTTATGGTATGACAATAACTGTTCTTAACTAGTCTATCATGAGTGCAACCTAAGTTGTTTGAAATGAAATTTAAAACATGCATTTATCTTTCGGACATCTAGTTTTATCACGTATGGCATGTATTTTATGACGAATGTTTCTGAATTATTGGTCTTTCCTCACCTGAAATTGTAATGGCAATCTGAGTTACGTCATTTTACATTGAGTGTATAAAACGAATAGTAAATTTATGCAAATGATAAATTCTTATTCAGTCAGTTTAGTCTCAATTAGTTAGATTAATGTAACAGTTACGAAGATGTACACACACATGTGTCACGCGACTATCTAGTTAATGGTCAGTCTGAAGTATAAATATTATGGCTAGAGGAAACAACGCGCTTAGTTTCATTTGTTAAACTTGTGAGGAAAAAGCAGACTGATGAAGGCTATCGATAAGTTTTCCGAAATATCTCGGAAAAAGAACACTACTGGAACAATAAAAGCTGCGTTAGTCAAAACGCAGACCAGGTAATTTTACGGTATTAAGAATATTTATAGATTTTTTATGCATGTGCCATTTGGAACTCAATTTTAGAATTATGCAGTCTCATGCTTCACAACATCACCTTTTATTTATTTTAATCTTAATTTATATATTAACGTATCCTTTATAGAAAATACCAATTATTAATGAACAATTATTCTAAACGTCACCATTATTTACTATTTTATACAATTAAACAATAATTGACTGCGCGAGAGGTATTAACAATTCTTTAAATGTGGCTGTAATGTTGTTCGTCTGGTTGAATACAAAGGGATTGCTTCAAGTTTCCAAACCTGATTTAAGGTTTCTTCCATTTCCTGGACAATGTTCTTCATTTCCATGACTGGCATACACTAATTTTAACTTCATATCTTAATTTTGGTCATTTATTTTGACACGACTCTGCCACTAGTGTATTTCGATTAGTTCGCCTCTTCCCTAACCATAGATATCACCTTTAATAACTCCATTAAATATGGTGAGTCAAAACGAATTATCTTCCAAAGAATGAAATTATCAATGCATTAAGTACATATGCCAACAAAATTAAAAAATAATTGATTGCGCTGGTGGTAGTAACAATTCTTTAAATCAAGTTTGCGAGCTTGAAGTAAACACCAATCCCATTCTATTTAACCAGTCGTCGAACAGCATAACAAAGCTACCGCCAGTCGCATGCACTGGCGTATTTAGACCTTCCGTGATAGTCATCATAGTACGACGGCATATCTAAATTTGCTTTCCATATATATGCAATGCGGTTTAACCTTTGCCAGTCAGTTTTCCGACGTACTCTCATGATGATCATGGAAGGTCGAAACGCGTCAATACGTGCGACCGGCGGTAGTTTTGTTATTTTGTTCGACGACAGTTTAAATACAATTGGATTGGTGTTTACTTCGAGCTCGCAAACTTGATTTAAAGAATTTACACACACAGGCACAAACACCTAACCATAATTAAAATTTTTTGATTGTGCGGATGGTTGTAAAAATTCTTTAAATCAAGTGTGCGAGCATGAAGTAAACATCAATCCCATTTTGTTTGACCAGTCGTCGAACTACATAGCAATACTATCGCAAGTCGCTCGCACTGACGTGTATCGAACTTCCATGATCCTCGACAGAGTACGGCGGCAAACTGACTAGCGTAGATCGATCCACATTTCAAATATTTGGAAAGCAAAATTCGATATGCGGCTCTCACCTCTAATAGTCTCGCTTACATTGTACATGTCAGGAAATGTCTGCTGCACAATTTCAATGCAGTCACGAACAGCTTTCGCAGCAGCTTTCTCTACACACACACAAACAATATATATATATATATATATATATATATATATATATATATATATATATATATATATATATATATATATATATGGACAGAACAATTAAATATTAATTGGTGGTGGTAACAATTTTTTAAAACAAACTCCCAGCTTAAAAGTAAAAACCAATCCTATTCTATTTAACCAGTCGTCGCATAACATCAAAACTGCCGCCAGTCTGAGGCGTTTCGACCTTCCATGATCATCATCAGAGTACGAGCCGTATAACTAATTTTGATTTCCATATATATAAAATGCGGATCGATCCTCACTAGTCAGTTTGCGGTCGTACTCTGATGATGATCTTGGACGGCCGAAACGCGTCAGTGCGTGCGACTAGCGGTAATTTTGCGGTTATACGACGACTGGTTAATTTAAATAGGATTGGTGTTTACTTCAAACTCGCAAACTTGATATAATTTTTTTCTATCACCACCCGCGCAATCGATTAATGTTTAAATGTATGGTCTATATATATATATATTTGTGTGTGTAGCGAAAGCTGTAAACAGTTTTTTTCGTGACTGTGTAGAAATTGTGCAGCCGACATTTCCAGTTAAGTACAAATGTAAGCGAGACTATTAGAGGTATCGATCCTCGCTAGCCAGTTTGTCCTCGTACTCTGATGATGATCATGGAAGACCTAACCATAATATTTAGCCTGACGCGTGAAAAGAGAAATTGACATTAAGTAATTGTAGTTAAACATAGATGGATGTTAATGTGTATGTAATAATATTCATCTTAATGCGAAACGGTTATAGACAGACACACACACACAAATATACAAACAAACGACACAAGATTATGTAATGAATTATCAGAATTTGTTGGGATCAGCTCTTTATACGTATAAATGAAACCACTTAACTATTTTCTATGTGATGAGAAGGATGTTTTTAAATGAGTAACGACATATTTTAAAAGCAAATATGGACACAGAGCTAAACCAACGTTATTCGACAAAAAATAATCAGTAAAAATTCTGCTACTACTACTTATATCGTGTGTATAAACTACAATCTAACAGAAAATTAATTCGATTTTTAAATAACATGCGATAATTATATAGAACACAAAATTCTATAACATACGTACCTTTTTCATTGCACCCTATATCAATAGGAGTGCTAGACGTGGAATCCGATCCAATGAAAATACGCTCAATCATATGTGGCGGTGTAAATAGGCTAGCAGTATGTGTCTCAACAACACCATCATTAAAAACCTTAACCACACCTCCTTTAACAATATCCGAAGAGGCGTTCTCCACATCAGATGGAGAATTGAATGGCAAGTTATTCTTTTGACGAGTATACGGTATTTCTTGGTCACTTTGTTGAAAGCTCGATAATTCATACACGGCCGACGATATTTGTTCAACTTTATCCAGTTGTTCATGATAAGCCTCATTAGAATCTATGTGAGCTTCCACTTCAGCACAAACCGAAGATCGAGAAAAATCTAGCCGAGTATTTAAGGACTCATAATTTGTTTTAGCTAAGTTGCGGAACGTTAACTCCGAGGTGTGAGCTATGTCTTTCATTGCAACACTATTCTGCTGATTCTCTGTATAAGTTGGAATGAACGGTTCTGGAAGAAGAAATCGCTTATTAATACGAAATTCCTTCATTCCTTTTTTGTTTACACCAAACGAAAAATTTCCTTTCAATGTATTTTGATCCATCATCTCACTAAATTTAATCCGAACTTTGTTCCACAATTAATGGCTTTTGGTCGTGAAACCAATTCATTCAGCATACCAAATACGTCGGACCAACTAATTCCAAAAATATGGTATGTCCATCATAATTTCCTTAGATGGCTGCATGGTCGTAACGAATAATTACAGTTGTACCAAGCTTACGCGTAAAAGATAATTTGCCGCAGCAATAATGAGCGTTTCATACCTATGAAAGTGTCATTAAAAATAAATTGTTACTACGTAAATAAAACATCGTTAAGGATTTCCAAATTGTTAATAGGTTAAATGAAAGCCAAAAAAGGATTTTAAAATGGTTTACACTTTGCAGTTTAAAGGTCAATGCTCCGAACCTTTTTCCCAGTCGATTTCTTTAATTTATTACATTGGCTTGTGTTCTACAGTTACTTTTAAATTTAGCTAGGATATCTGATTATACTAAATAATCATGAGTTTACTCAGCATCAGATAAAGGGTTTAGTATAAGTTCTACATTTTCATGTCTATTACAAACAGATTATCGTTTTATATTTCATGTGCCACGCAAATACATTACATTTGTCTTAAATTACTTGGTCATTTATCTAATTAGTTGGTACTGATTTCTACTGAGGTGAGTCTATTAATAAATAACACGTAGGTCTAAGGGATTACATTTTATTACTATTCGACATTACCACCTCACCATATATGGACTCTAATCAGTGAGATAATAGACAGACTTACAAATTTATTTAAATGTAACTTACTTATCAAATAACCGTGAAAATTATCGTAAAATTCGCAACCCCAACGCTTAAAGTGCGAGAATTAGAATTGTATAATAATCACAAGTTACGGCAACTAATCTGCATTTTAAAAACGGAAAACTCACTATTGCAACAACCTCTAAATTATGAAATAATAATGTACACCACACACAGAAAGGACATCATCTAAACATCCAAACATACTTTTAACCTAGGTAAACGACTACTTTAATCCAGCATTCTTGCGGTTTCCGCTCTATCCCTATTCAATAATATGTAATCAGTATGTTTCTTTATATATATAAACGTACATGACCTTCAACAAAAAACAGGTTATCTAATAGTAATAGGAATCGATAACATAAATAAGTTTCTTCTTTTTTAGATGGTAGTCCAACCAAAGTTTACTGATATCGTCTATTCTAAACATCTGCAATCGAGACACCAGGATATCTTCACAGCCGCCGAGACTTCCTCTCCACGTCTGCCACATTTACTTTCATTCCGCCAATATTCTATTAGCACTAGGTATTAGATGCGCAATAAATCCCAACCCGAACCTCACACAAGATAGAACGGTTGGATCCAAATACTATACACTATGCTCATTCTACTCATGCGATAATACTAACCATGGCAATAAGACAGCAAGTCACACAAACAAATAAAAGTGATTTCGCGGGTGGTAATAATAATTCTTTAACTCAAGTTAGCGAGATTGATATAAACACCAACCTCATTGTATTTAGCCATTCTCACAACAGCAAACACTACAATTATTAGCATTGACGAGTTTCGATCTTCCATGATGGTCATCAGAGCACGATGGTAAAGTCTGGCGAAGATCAGATCGCAATGTATTTATAATGAAAACAAAAAATTAGATACGTGGCTCTAAACTCTAGTAGTCTGACATAAACTGTACTTGACTGGAATGGACGGTTGCAAAAATTCTATGCAATCACGAGCATTATCATTTTCGAGCCTTCGTCACATTTATAAAAAACATACATTTCAACAATCATTGATTGCATAGAAGGTGAAAACTATTATTTAAACCAAATTTGCGTGCTTGAAGTAAACACCAATTCAATCGTATTTAACTAGTCGTCGAACAATATAAGATAACTCCGTCAGCAACACTAAGTGTTGTGTATCGACCTTCCATGATCATCCTCAGATTACGACGGCAAACGGACTAGCGAGGATCAAATCTCAATGCATATATATATATATATGGAAAGCAAATTTAGATATGCGGGGCTCACCTACAGTAGTCTCGCATAAATTGAACCTGACTAGAAATGCCGGATACACAATTTTTATGCAATCCCAAGCACTATCATATTGGAGCTATTGTCACATTTATAAAAGACATACAAATAACTAACGATTAGTTCAATCGAGTTTGCGAGCTAAGTGTAATAATTAGTCTTATTGTGTCTAACCAGTAGAATAACAGCACAAATACCCTTAGTAGGAGTCGGCAATTATCTTTTAACCAAATTTACAATTGACTCACTATGTGGGCAAAATATACTGTTCTTTCTTATCAGTATAATTCTAAAACGATAGACTTGATAAATAACTTCGCAAATAAAGAGTAAACTAATTCAATTATATATTATCCCTCTTCTGAAGCCAATTTGATGTACGTTGATTCTAATTTTTTAAGAATGAGAGCTACATATTATGTATCATACCATACATATATATACATTGAGGTTTGATCCTCATTCGTTCGTCATCAATTTAGAATGATGAACAATGAATGCCGAAACATGTCGGTACGTGTGACTGACGGCAGTTTTGCTATTTTGTACAACTGGTTAAATACAATAGAGTTAGTATTTTTATCAACCTCGTAAACTTGATTTTAAAATTGTTACTATCATCCGCGCAATCAACAACTGGTTGACAGTATAGCATATAATATTCATGACTGCATAGATATTATGCAGCCGACATGTCCACTCTAGTACAATGCATGTGGGACTACTAGATGTAAGAACTGCATATATTATTCAGATTTCCTTCCTTATTCGTTGTAGTCTGATCCTCAATAATCATATCAACATCAGGAACCGGACTGCCACTATGTAGGTCATCGTTTACCGGTGGTAGGGCCTGTAGCATCAATGACTAATTTTCTACTGAAAACACTTAACACCTGTCGGTCACCAAATGTAAGTTTTGGCCTATGGATTGTTAGCTTAGTCACCGCTCACAAATATCAACTAAAAGAGTGGTGTTGCTGGTTGCTTTTCATTGAAGATTTATCAATGAATTTAATCGCCCGTAACCATAGAAATTCCTGCCTGACGACCGACGGGCATCAGCTAGTTAGCCTGAGAATTGTATCATGAATCTTGTCGGGCACAACCATCATCTAGATTAATGGCCTAACTACGCAGTAGCACTTAGTGTTAAATGTGTAGTGACGACATGAGAACAAACGTGTCAGACGTGAAGGGCAGGTTTCGGCTGCTGGAGGAAACTTTGGTTACTGGCATATGGCCAGATAGTGCTTATCAGCCTCAGTTGGCATTATACCTAAAATAATGAAAACTCCGAACAAAAATCATCCTCACTTAAGTCCATATATAACCATGAACGATACAAATTATAATGATTAAAAACCTATTCGGCCGCGACGCTGTACAAAAATGGTCGCCTTACCTGCTGAGTCGTGTAGGATGGTTAAGCGATATCAGGCTACTGCAGATACTTCCATTCCCGATACTTCCTCCTTTCTTTCTCTTTCCTCTTCTCAATAACGCTCTTTTAGATAATATGAATATGGTGGTGATCCTATCACTGAGCCCAATATCGGATTGCCAGGTATCGAAAATAGTTTTATCAGAACACCATTCCTTAAATCTATAGTAGCTTTTAACATGGTCACATTTAATGTACAAACATTAAACAAAATTGGACCACAAGAAGCTCTTGAACGTACGTCGGATAAATTCGATATCTCTGTATTTTTCGTATCTGAAACCAGAATACAGAATCCTACGTGCATTACAGAACTGGGTGCACCATCCTTATCTATGCGTTATTGGTTTCTAACATCTGGTTCTACAGTTTTCTCAAGCCAGTAAATTGGGAGTCGTTAATGTCCTTAGAATACAAGCTGTATGGATCCCGATAAATAGCTAACTTTGTGCGGCACGTTTAAATACATCTACTATAATCAATGCAAAAATTAGAATCAACGTTGCCTTTTCGTTGTATCGGCATATGCTCCTACCAATTGTGGAAGAGACAAAAGCAAGGACGCTTTTTACTCCGATATAAGCTCTTTACTGTGTAGAGCAAGATGTTCAGATAGTCTTGGTTAAGTGCGACATGAAAATGGCTAAGTAACGCAGAATTTAACTTAGGTGTAATATCCACTTTAAGCTCGACGCGCAACAATAATGGTGAACGTTTGTTGGATAGTTGCGCACAACATAGATTATATTTAAGTAGCAAAAACTTCAGACGTAGTGTAAGACGTTGCGTCACATGGGGTACTCCAGCCTCCGGATTACGCTGGATGTAAGAAAATTCGAGCAACCGTGGTTCCGACAAAAATATAAAGATATTCTGAAATCAAAGCCAACCTGTCTTGATAGTGAAAATTCGAATTTATTTTGAACGAAGATAACCTCCTTTATGCACAATGCAGGTACTACTGTATGTGACATTGTAGGCACTTGGAGAAATAATTATTGGTTCTAGTAAAACCTATGGAGATACTCGAAAACGGGCGCCAAACTCTACTTCGCTTAATTCATACTAAAATTTGTAAAAATACAAGACACCAACTTAAGCGCAATCTAGAAGTCAACCGTGCACCAGAAAGCCAGAAGAAATGGCAGAAGCGTTCGAATAAAGTAATAGCCGCTTTTTCTAACTTATCCGTGCAACAGATCCAAGAAAATTAAAAGTTAGCGAAACTATAAATGATAGTAACGACCGTCTAATAACCAATAAAAGAGTCATCTTGAGAGTTGAATTGAACACTTCAAAAATCTATTTTCTCGGGCACCTGCGTCTGTCACGATTTCCGAAAGTATACTTGTACCAACAGTGTGGAACATTAATCTCGAAGAACCACCAGAATTAATACAAGTATATTCACACAAGAAACACCCAGAAATGAGCAAACTAGACCTTGACGCAGCATTATTATGGCCAAATTAGTCCTAAGAAAAGGAGAACTCGGCAATAAAGCCTCCTTACGGTCTTCACTGTATCGCATCATAACCACAACTAAATGCCTCAGGTAGCAAAGACCAACTAAGGAGAGAAAGTAACGAAGATGGTTCTGAACAAAACTGACAATAAGATCGCCACTGAGCTTGATTAAATGTCATTTCTCACGCCATTTCACTCAAGACTTATGAGCGAGTTGACTTAAGCTCTTTTTGCTTTGTCAAAATATGTTCATCTTGTTTCTTACGCCAATCTGACGCCGGCTTTGAATAATGCTCAAATCGGAAATTGAATTGAAAACATAAGTAAATTGTGACCGAGCCAATACATTTTACTGAGCCCTATTTGTTTATCTAAAGAGCAGCACTTGTTAGTCTATACAAAAATAAATCTACGGATTTCAACTCTGCTTATGCGTTGGAGATAGCCTATGTAGACTATTCTTCTTATACAAAGTTAGAACTCCTGTAGGCGTCTAAAATGTTCAACTAAAAAAAGAGCCGTATTGCTGTTGCATAAAATACTACACGTGCACATGCACTATACACATGAAGGGTGAGTGAGATACACGCATTTCTTTATAAATGACGATTTTTTAAGAAAAAATAATCTAGCTTTCGCGATTCTCATATACACCTCGTCACTCATATTGTATAAATTTCTAATACAAACACCAAGATATGCAAACCTGTAAACCATATTAAGATCTTTGCAGCCGCAGGGTTGATGTGAGTGATGTGTGTTACTTTATAATTATCTTACATTAACGCGACTGGAAGTTTCGCTTAGAGAACGCCTATAATATTTACACACTTATTTGGAATGCCACTTTTCGACAGAATATCGAATGGAAAAAACGATTCACTAAGTCAAATGCACACCTGAAGTCTAGATAGACGACTACTGTACTTGCCTTAAGGTTCAAATATTACTTGTACAACCTAACCACAGTCGCAATCCGGGTTGTGCTTTTGTAGTAAGTGATTCACGGGAAGCACCAAGGCGACGTAATAGATTAGAATAAACAAACTATTATTTAGAGTGAACGCTATTTCCAGCTTCTTAGTTACCAGAAACAAAGAGATTCAAGATAAACTTTTCCACTATACTTTAAGTTGACGTTTTGCAACTACGAGCTTTACTATAAGCCGAACTTAAAGGAATATGGTGATAACTGATAATACGTCAGACCTGAGGGTACAATTCGCATAGGTTTTGACACACATCCTGCTTCAAATTCATTAGCTATATTGAATTAGTTGGTGTTCAGCCACAGTGAGCAAGGCATCAAATTCTCTACAATTCCGCTGGAGATGGCAAACAAGTTTTAAATGTTGCAAAGTGCAGCATGACCATTTTAAAAGAATGGAAAGTTTGAATGGTTGTTAGCGTCAATGGTCCTTCATCCTACAGTTCTGTTTTGCGCAGTTTAACATAAATCATTGGTAATTACTAGTTTGTCCAAACTCGGCCATTTCATTATAAAATCATTTGTAGCTGTACTGTTTATATAAGTTTTTTATGATAACAAAAGAACAGTCTCATTAATATATGAGATGAGTTCTTTGCAATCAATAAATCTTCTCTTCGAATATGCCAACTAAGGCTGATGAGTTAATTACGAAATTTGGTAGTGATCCGTCTTTTAAGTAAAACACTATCTAGACTCGACCCACTTCTCCCTAAATCCTTATTCTTTGATAATGCTTAGCTTCATAACATTTACTTTATTCACCACTATTATTATCCTATCACTTTTTTATTATGCGGCAATGGCGTCAGATTTTGATTTGTGCTGTATTGTTCAGATTTAAATCCTGGCTACTACGTATGCGTGATCGATTATGGCTAAGCTGACCAAGTAGAGGAATTGAATTCTTTATTTTATGCAGTCTTGTCTATATATATATAGTGGCATATACACGAATACGCAGGATTTGTTCACCGGACAACATTGAAATAGAGCTAAATTTGCGTTGAGAAATAATGGCTATCCGGACTGGTTCATCGAATACCACTTGAGGCAACGCAACAAAATCGAGGCCAATTTGGAGGAAAACAAAACTCCCCAGATAGTAACGCTTAGTGTTCCCTTTGGAGGTGATCTTCCAGCGGAAATCTTCAAACTAAAAGTAATTCGAGCGACTAAAGCACAGTTTCCATCAATACAGATGAGAGTGGTGTTCAAAACAACGAAACTGATGCGCACGAATGAAAAAGATAGCCTCTCTGTGGCGTCAACACCTTTATCGGTAGACAAATTTTAATGTATCTGCAACGCTCTGTACATCAGCAGACCAAAAAAGAGGCTCGAAACTAGAATAAATCAGCATCTCCCTCAAAAACTATTAAAGAGGGGTGCAGCTTCTGCACAAAAATCAGCAATTTGCGAACATGTACTACTCACAGGTCATGCTGTTAGTAGTAACAATTTTTCAGTTCTCTACAAAGCAAAAACAGAGAAAATGCTTCTGGCTTTTGAAGCTATTGCAATTAATAAGCTGAAGCCCTGCTTAAACGTGCAGAAAATAATTCAAAAATAAATTAAATTGGACTGGAACAAAGACATAACTGACATGCCTTTAAAAATAGCCAACGCTTCGCAAAATACGACACATACATCAATTACGGACGCAATTACAATGAAGGCGATGACACCAAATGACGTTACGCAAAAGGAGTGGTCTAAATTGCGCAAAACAAAGGCTAGCATAACGAAGAGGAGATTGGTTACGACAAATGTACAGTGGGATTGGATAAACGAATATACTAACGAATCCAGAACAATGGCTGTAGATACTGGTAGAAATAAGATTTATTAATAAATGTTATTCCATGGAGTACGTTGTTTTTTTCTTATATATATATATATATATCTTTTGAACTAATAGATGAGCGATTATTTATGTGAGTACATTAAATAAAATTCGTTATTAACTTCCCAATAGTACATCTAGAATGCCAACTCAAAAATGTTATTCAATTTATGTAAGCCAAAAGATTCCGCACGTGGTACTGATTAACAGTTACGTTAAGGAAAACATACACCAGTAGATTTAAATAAGTCAAGTATCGTGAGGAAACCCATAATAGATAACAATTCATTGAATTCAACCACACCACACTCTGAGAAATTTTTGTCAGCAGAATTTCAATGATTATCTTGCGGCTTTAAGATGGAATAATGACAAATGACGGACAGCTTCAGTATATTCTATTGGTTTGCATGTATTCTAATTAAATTATACTGGATTTAATTTTAATATCGCCATTTATCAATAAGTTCAATGATAATGATATAATTATATATACATAGAAGATATTAAAGAACGTAATCTTGGTCACATTATTCACATGTAGGTAATTTTTGTGTAAGTTACACAGGAGAATAAAATTACGTTTAGTTCGTTTTCTATACAATACCTAAACAAACATGTGTCATTATAACTCATAACGTTTCCCTTTATAACAAGTATCAAATGGATTAATGTTATTTTAGAATCAGAGCAGATATTACGTGATTTTTTAATCAAGATTATGCACGTTTATACTCCTTTACCAGCAAATCATTATGTATGTACAGCTTAATATAATTTGCCGAAATAATTCCTGAAATAATTTTCAATTCCACTATTAATCTTTTATTCATAACTTGTTAAGAACTTATTAAATGGTTTAATATCTACCATAAAAATGCTTAAAAGTATTTGTTACCATACGTAAATACCAATTATGACCAAACTAAACAATAAATATATATATATATATATATATATATATATATATATATATAACAGCCAGAGAACTTCTTTAAATTATCTGCCTCCATGAATGCCTCGAATACAACAACAATACCACAAACTAGTGCACCCTGCAAATATATACACAAAAATCGTCATCAACTAACCAAGAAAACTATATAAATTACGACAAAATAAACAAATCAAAATACCTTAACAGTAAATAAAACAAATTATAAAGTACAACTTAGTTATTCTAACCTATTGAACAAAAAAACTAAAAATATCACAAAGCCAACTAAACATACTAATTATCTATCCTAAGGACAGCGAACACATTTGAAAACACTAAGGACGAGATACACGAGATGAAATCTTTATTTGTGAGCAATCAAAATAAAGAATAATTTCGGCGGGAGTAAAACTGATTCCCATTATTTTTAAGCCCAGATTTAGTAAAAAATTATCCATAAGGTATTCAAATGCAAGGCCTTTGACATCAAAATTAATATCTCACCTGGAAATAATTTAAAAACTAAGATCGCTCATAAAGGCTCATAAGATGGTGTTTCAGTCATAATACATAATTATTTAAGCGGGCAGAAAGTGAAATAGTGGAGGAGTCGCTGTCAATTAACTATATACATTAACGCCTTAATCATACTTCCAATCAAATTTCTGAGTCTATCTTCGTAATAAATTCCTTTAAATGGGCTTCTGTTAGAGTATATACTGTACACCAACAACAGACCCAAAATTATATATTCTCCAGAACCTTGGAAAATATTATAAACGACAGTATATTTGCTTAAAGAATTGAACTGGATCTCAACCTTGCCAATGGCCTACCTAGTTGTATATACTCTACTATCTGTGTTAACACAAAACTTTTCTCATTCAACTAAGAAAACACATACTCTGATTTTTATTGACTAACGATAAAACTGTAACAGATATCGCATTAAAAATATATGCAAAAATTAGATCACAAACAACCATTAATGCCCTAGCCATCAGATATTTCTTCACAAAACTTAGACGTACTGACGGATTAATTTTCATGCAAAGCAGCAGTTTTCCAGCTTTTATTGTGCCAGAAGCTTTCTTTCTGTAAAATATTTCAGTTATTATTATCGGTAACCTTCTTCAGTTGGTTCAGCCACACAAGTTTAACAAATGAAACTAATAAGGCAAGCCTTAGTTTCATTTGTTGAACTTGTGAGGATGAACCAACTGAAGAAGGCTACCGATAAGGATAGCCGAAATATATCAAATAAAGAAAACTACTGGAACAATAAAAGCTGCGTTAGTCAAAACGCAGATCAGGTAATTTCAATTAATCCAGGTTCGCGAAAACAAGCTTCATTCGAAGCAGCAGCTTGTACTATCTTTATTAAATTACCTAACCTCCAACTCCTCAGGTAGACCTATGATGACAACCACAAAATTAAAGCCCCACTGCATCATTTATGTACAACCACTCTTACGAAGCAGAAATCACCTATTCCAAAAACTCATGCACTTAACAGATATCCATATATGAAGAGTCATATAAAAAGAATGTAGGGTTAACAAAACGAGTTAAGATATCACATCACATAAACGTATTATACAAAAAACAAGCGCCACTTTGAAAATGTGGTAATCCCTTATCTTTCCAGATAAGAACCAAGCACTGTACCACCTACACCGATATTACAGCATTGCGATCCCAGCAGATGTCTAAAATATGAAGACATATAAGGAAATATGTCAAAAGTTAAGTGATCCTTTAAATTTAATCACTAAATGGACCCGCTTATATAACTGTTAATTTGCTTATTTATTCATTTAACTCGAAATATAATTGCCTTATAATTACAACAAGACGATAACAGCTCATTAAATCCTGATTGAAGTCAAATAAATACATTTCAAAATATTAACACACATAAAAATTCAAACTAATTCAAACACAGAACATTAGCTGACCTTTTAGCAATAAGTTATGGATCATACAATCTTGAAACTCACGATTCGCTGTTTAGATCCAAAGACATTTATCAAAATAATTTTATCTGATATCGGCCATGTACCAAAAGCGTAATTACGAAATTTGGAAAAATACGCAATATGCTATGCTTAAATAATGATACAGTTGAAATACTTCTAGACAGCTATAAGGTTTTTAATAGAATATTCATAAAGGTCACTGTTAAATAACTTGCATCCGTAAACGTTTACACAACACATTTGACTTCATCTTCAAATACCTTTCGCACAAGCAATCCGCCTAATAAGTAATACGATAGCACAGCAAAATTTTAAAGAACACTAGAACACACTGAATGCTTGAAAACATATTACAAGATCAAAAATATAAACTAGTCCATTTAAACTGCAGCAAGAATTTATTATTCACAGAAGAAATACTATACCACAAATAGGCAAAATAAAATATTTAAGAATAATCCTTACAATATCCTAATTGAACTTGCCCGACCATATCACGAAAATGCGAAATTAAAAGCAAATTTTCTGCATTAACAAATGATAATATAATCTAGAGATTACTAATAAATTGCACGGAAGAATATTGAAATTAGCTATTTTGTCTTTCGATATCGAAAAATACTACAATAATTTAAACTTCATCGATACATTATATATGGACAGATAAGGATAAATTTTATATTTTTAAATTCCTCAATGAAGTCGACATACATTTCATCGAAGACATTGTGCTAGTCAACTGAAATAATATATTCCCAGACAGGGCAAAACTATGTTCGATTTCTTTAAATCAAGTTTGCGAGCTTGAAGTAAACACCAAACTACTGCCAGTCGCCCGTACTATGTTCAATTTGTCTGAGTAATATTTTTGATTAAAGAGAATACAGCAACTACTCTTTATTAAACAAAGCAGAACCACATTTTAAGTTCATAATTTAACGTCGTCTGCTCATGAAGCAGATTAAATATAACGAAATCTTTGTTTTGGAAGGTGACTAGTCATAAATTTAAAATAGTTGGCATTATAAATTTATTTATTTAAAATTAAGAAACGGTAAACATATTTATATATAAAATAGATATGCACGCAGTAATCTAAACAAGCCACTAGTTTTTATCATGCGCTGCTTGACACTTAATTGTAACATAATAATGCAACAAAAATAAAATGCACAGATTTAACTAACATGACATTCATAAAGTAAAGTAAGTAACGACATATTTATGTACAGTGATAAACAAAAACCATCACACAAACCAGCAGGTTACATTCATGTGGTGCACGGGGCACGACTAATAGCAATACAAACAAAATATTCAAGTGACGCTCTCAAAATTGACATATTTAAACACTATCCTAATTGATTATTTATTTTTGTACAGTAACGTGATTGATATAAGCTGTAGATTTAAACTTCCATTGTATAATCAAGCAATTTGCACCTCGCGTTACCAATATAAATTACTTCCCTAAATAAAGTCGTTGTAAGAAGGCTCTATAGAGGTTAAATTATTTATCGGACAGTAATTAACCTCTCATATAAAAATAAATCAATTTTTATTTTTGGACATTTGATGTTATCGCTGGTTTCGTAAAATAATATTGTAATTTTTGAAAAATATTGTAAAATTTTTTGGAAGTTCTTTTGTTCATATTGTCGAAGTTTTGGACTTGTCTTGTGGAAGGAAATGAGAGAGTTTTTGATCTGAGTTTCTGAATTGCATAAGCGGGACACTGCGTGGTTCCATCTCCGACTCTTTGTGAATAAAACTTTGTAATCTTCTCGTCGTTTTGTTTTTAATTATCAGCGAAAAGAACCACAAATTTGCTTTGGGTAATTAAAGTGAATATTTGTTTTAAGGTCTCAATCATTCCAGTTCAATATCCGTGGACATCAGCGTATCCGGGTAAGCTTACTTAATTAATATAATACATAAATAACAAGTAATTTAATAATATCATGTCTGGTTTATTAAATACTGAGGATACAGAGCAGTTGGCTAGCGGACTTAAGGATTGTAGCTTAAGAGATAGTTCAGAGGAACTTAAGTGTTCCAAGATAGATGATCATTCCGCATATATGGATTTTCCGGGCCTGGCATCCAAGAGACCCCCTTATGGTAGTGACCTAAGGGCCTCTACAAAAAATGTCGACCGCGCCAGGATACTTTATGCGGAAAGATATGATGTAGATGATCGTTTTTGCCGAAATTCTATGGATCGCAATGTTAAGCTCACCATGTACAGACCAGACAACCATTCTGAATGGGTCGAAGTAGCAAAATTTTATTTGAAACTAAAACGGATGACCGACCCTATAGAAAGGTTTGCCTCGGCCTGGTGGTGCTTACCTGAGCCATTAAAAAGAATCTGTTTAGATTCAGGAATTTTGTTACTGAGAACGAACCAGAAAATGCATTTGAGCTTCTAGTAGAAGAACTCCATGGACGATATCAACCTGAGAGGATTGAACGGATGACTGACTTATTACGTCAGGAAAAGATGGGAAATCTACTTCCATCTGAATTTTATGACAGACTTATTTCAAAATCCATCGGGCTTGATATATCTGAGGAAGTTATAAATAGTATATTTGTAGCAGAATTGCCTGCTAGACTAAGAGCCACCTTGGATGTATATGATACATTGGAACTAGAGTGGCCCAAGAAGCTCAAAGGGTTGGACAAAGTGTATCGTCAGATGGAACCTAAGGTGTATGCAGTAACCGCAGATTCACGCCTGGAGCAGCAACTCAGACATCTCTCAGAGAGACTCCTGACCATAGAGAATGAACTAAGTACCCTCCCAAGGGATGTGGGTTGGATAAAAAACAATAAGGAAAGTTCCAACAGAAGTAGGGTAAATTCTCGGAGTCAACGTTCAAATTCCAAGCATTGGAGAGGCGAATCGCGTGAGAGTGTACAAGGACCACGCGAGTGGTGCACATCGCATTGTAAATATGCCGAGTTTGGAAAATGTCAGGAGGAGGATGCACGTTTCCAAAGTTGGGTGGTCCCTGATGGAAAGGAAGTAGTCTTCCTGTAGCCTGGTCGAAGCTGCCGGAAAACTAATGAAGCCCCCGCTAATAGGAGCCGTAGGGGGTTTGCACATGCAAGGCTCCAAGGTATGTATATTCGAGGCATACTAAAATCATCGAAGTCAGGTTCGGAAGCTTCGATGGAAGAGACACGCAGTAATACAGTCCGTAAATCTGTTAGATTTCGGC
Organism: Eudiplozoon nipponicum; assembly: GCA_029291075.1. Classification (NCBI taxonomy): domain Eukaryota; kingdom Metazoa; phylum Platyhelminthes; class Monogenea; order Mazocraeidea; family Diplozoidae; genus Eudiplozoon; species Eudiplozoon nipponicum. Next base: position 11,847 of record JAQBSW010001455.1, on the reverse strand, counting down.
TGGCAGGTAATCTTAAAGAGGTTGCTGGTTATAGCAACAATAAGTTCGTTATAACTGATGAACTTAGTGGCTTAAATTTCTTAATAGACACGGGTGCAGAGGTGAGCATAGTTCGATCTGATGTGGTGGAAATTGATAGCCCCACATTCGATTACCAACTATGGGCTGCTAATGAAAGTCCAATTGAGGTTAAGGGAGTTAAAGAATTGTCAGTGACATTGGGGCAGAAATCTCCATTTACATGGAATTTTCTGGTCGCTGATATAAAGGATAACATCATTGGGATGGACTTTTTGATCCATTTTAATCTCGCTTTAGTTCCCAAATCTAGGACCATTGAACAAAGCACTGGGATAGTGACTTATGCTGAGACTGGGACCTTAGTAGTTAGGTCAGTGAGACTACCCAGACCCGTCGGCGCCGATGACATGGCGGATGTCATCGAGAAACACCTGGCCGTGTTTCTGCCATTCAATGCTAAACGCAAGGGTTTAAAGATAGGCATAGAACACCAAATCGAGTTGGTGGAGCCACTACTATGTTCGCCGAAGTCTCAACCGTTAGCACAACACAAGCAGCAGTTTGCTATTGAAGAATTTATCGGTTGAGAGAAGAAAGAATTTGTAGGCGTTCAAATTCCAACTTTGCATCTCCCATAGTGGTTGTTCTCAAACCTGAACCAGGTCAATAGAGGGTTTGTGGTAACTATCGTCTATTGAATTCGGTAACGAAAGGCGATTGGTATCCTTTACCGAACCAGAGTACTTTGCTCAGGGATATAATTGGGTATGAGGTTTATACAACGTTAGATCTGCAGAAGGCGTACTATCAAGTACCTATGGAGGCAGAATCTATACCGCTCACAACAGTGCGATTCCCTGGAGGTGGACCGCATGAATTCTTATGTATGCCTTTTGGGTTGAAGAATGCAAGTCAGACATTCCAGCGTCTGACAGAGGAAGTTCTTCAAGACTGTTCATTTGCTAGAGTGTATATAGATGACATCATTATATATAGTCAATCTAGGGAGGAACACCGGGAGCATTTGGACATCGTTTTGTCTAAGCTGGAACATTATGGATTGGTAGTGAAACCAGAAAAGAGTAGGATTGGTTGCTCTACCGTAAAATATCTTGGACACACCATTTCCAAGGATGGAATCAAGCCCTTGGAAGACAAGGTACAAGCAATCAAGGATGTGCCAGAACCTAGAACTGTACGCCAGTTGCGTAGATTTTTGGGCATGATTAGCTACTATCGTCGGTTCATACCAGGTTTAGCTGGAATTTTGGGGTCGCTAACTCGACATTTAGTTCGTGAACGAAGCACAATCAAGAAGTCCTGGCCTATTAATTTTAGCCAAGACGACAAGGGAAAATTCCAGAGGGCCAAAGATCTGTTAAGCCAAATAACCACATTAGCACCTGTGGATTGGACTAAGCCGTTTGAGCTGGTCACAGATGCTTCTGATGTAGCCATAGGAGCAGTGTTACATCAACGAGAAAATGGTATAGTCAGGCCGATAGGATTCTATAGTCGGAAACTCCAAGATCGCGAGAAGCGATATGATACGCTTGGAAAGGAATTACTAGCAGTTTATTCTGCAGTGTTGCATTTTGATCACTACCTAGATGGACATCAGTTTATGATATTAACTGATCATAAACCGTTGTTGAGTATCCTTGGGAAAGCAATTAGGCTAAATTATTCCCGGCGGGTGAATTCACAAATAACCCGACTCGCAGAATTTGATTTTACCATTAGTCATATCTCAGGAAAAGATAATGTGGTGGCAGATACTCTCAGTAGACCAGACGTATCAGATGAAGATATGATTCGTTCAGAGTCACTCATATGCTCTATTGTATCTTCTAATGATTTTGTCCAGCAATTGATGGAAGCACAAGGTCTTGATCCTTTAGTAGCTGTGTTGAAAAGAAATCATACATATACACACAGGAAGATTGGAGATAAGTGGTTATTATGTGAAATCTCCAGGAGCCAACCTAGACCTTATGTACCGCTAGAATTACGGTATAAGGTAATTCAGCAGCTACATGAATTTAGTCATCCTTCCATTAAGGCAACTATCAGGATGGTCACTAATAGATATGTATGGCCAAAGATGTCGAAAGACATAAGAGCCTGGGTAAGAACATGTGTCCGGTGTCAAACTTGTAAAGTTTGGCGTCATACCAAAACTGAAATTAAAACGATTCATGCATGTTCATATTGATATAGTAGAAATGCCTGAGATTTCCGGCCAAAAATAATTTACTCACGATGGTTGATGGGTTCAGTCGTCAGTTTGAGGTATCAATCCTGAAGGACATGACAGCTCAAGAGGTCTTACTTATGTTCTTGCATAATTGGGTGTCGCGATATGGTTTACCGGTAAGGGTAACTACTGATCGTGGTAGTCAGTTTATGTCTGAACTGTTTATCAGATCATTGAATACAATGGGAATAGAAGTAAGAAACACATGTGCTTATAATTCCAGAGCTAATGGGATGGTTGAGAGACTGCACAGGGAGTTGAAGGCTGCATTACGCTGCACTGGTGGATCCAGTTGGATACATGATTTGCCCATAGTTTTTCTGGCAATGCGAAACAGATACAGAGCTCAGTTAGGAACATCCATAGCAGAACTTGTTTATGGAGAGCCATTGAGGTTACCTGGAGATCTTCTAATAGAAGCTCCAAGTTGTCTCGATTGGGCCTCTAGTTCAGTAGATTGGTTTGTTGGAGCATTGAGAGATAAAATGAGTCGTTTAGCTCCGACCAAAACTAGAAGTCCAAAGTCCAAATGCTATGTATCTTCAGATTTAAAGCTGGCATCGCATGTATACATAACTAACGAAAACAGACAGAATTGTCTGACTCCATTCTATAAGGGGCCATATAAAGTCAATCATATGACTGAGAAAAATGCATTTATAGAAGTAAATGGCACTATAGAATGTGTAACACTGGACCGCTGTATTCCACAGTTTATTTGGACGGAGGAGGAGACTGAGGAACAGTATTCACCGAAGTACCCAGAAGTTGAGGCGAGATGTGACTCAGAAATTGGTGAGAAAAACGAAGAGTCGAATAAATATGGTAAAGAAGTAAAGATTAAAACCAAGACAACTGAGAATCAAGAACAATGCGATATGAATATGAAATCTGGTGAAGTACCAGCACAACTTGTTGAAACTCGGTCTGGAAGAGTCATCAAGAAACCGAAGAATGAAGACTACATCATGTATGGTTAATCATCTTAAATATGAGGGAGTATGTAGAGGTTAAATTAATTATCGGACAGAAATTAACCTCTCATATAAAAATAAATCAATTTTTATTTTTGGACATTTGATGTTATCGCTGGTTTCGTAAAATAATATTGTAATTTTTTGAAAAATATTGTAAAATTTTTTGGAAGTTCTTTTGTTCATATTGTCGAAGTTTTGGACTTGTCTTGTGGAAGGAAATGAGAGAGTTTTGATCTGAGTTTCTGAATTGCATAAGCGGGACACTGCGTGGTTCCATCTCCGACTCTTTGTGAATAAAACTTTGTAATCTTCTCGTCGTTTTGTTTTTAATTATCAGCGAAAAGAACCACAAATTTGCTTTGGGTATCTAAAGTTTATATTTGTTTTAAGGTCTCAATCATTCCAGTTCGATGTCCGTGGACATCAGCGTATCCGGGTAAGCTTACTTAATTAATATAATATATAAATTACAAGTAATTTAATAATATCATGTCTGGTTTATTAAATACTGAGGATACAGAGCAGTTCGCTAGCGGACTTAAGGATTGTAGTTTAAGAGATAGTTCAGAGGAACTTAAGTGTTCCAAGATAGATGATCATTCCGCATATATAGAATAGAATAAATAGAATAGAATAGAATATCTTTATTTGGATTCAAACCACACATGTTCCATCAAATAATAAAATTAAAAAATGTACAATATAAAAAGATATCACATCACATATATATGAGCAATTAGTTGTACTGTACAATTTATCAGCATCAGAAAGTTCGGTTATAAAGAGTGATAGATTCATCATCAAAAATAGAAAAATTTAATGTATTATTCGAGTGTAACATTATGCAAAAAAGGGAACCATGACTAATAATTGATTGTATGTATTGTTGATTAACATGATATGTAATGCATAACGTTTCAGTTTTAATAGTACAAAACTTGAAGATAGAATCTCGAGAAGTTATGCTGCTGAAAAACAATTAATCCTGTCTTTTATTTAACCACGAGAAAGTATTATCACAATCAAAATTAAAAATATCAGCAGGATTGAACACTTTTTCTAGTTCGGTAGATAAAAATTTAAGAGACATTTTAGATGGAGGCGTTTCTCTAAGCCCCTTCGGCAATTGATTGTAAATTTTGAAAATTTTGGAAAAAGAGAATAGCTTGCTCGCAACATTCCCCACCAATGGTGGAGATATTGCAAAATGACCAGATCTAGTTCCAATTTCATGACTCTTTCTTATTGGATTCATATAGACACCAGTCCACTGTTTCAAATGGAAAGCTTTTATGCATAAGCACATCCGCCGAAACCATAAAGGATGCAGTGATACAAACTGTAATCTAGTGGCGCATATAGTGCAGGAGATAGGACTAATTTGTTTCACAACTTTTCTTTGTACAGCTTCTATCTTATTAGACAAACCCTTTGTTAAAGTATTCTAAGTAGCGGCAGCATATTCTAGTATCGGTCTAATCCATATTATAAACATTTTAAATTTTATTTCATTCGATAGTATATTTCTATTTATTAGTTCCCATCTGTTCTTGGTACTGCATACTATCCTTTCAATATGTCTCTCAGCAGAAGCCGTACAATGAATAGTTATGCCTAAATCCTTAATTTCTTGCATAAGTTTAATCTCAAAAACATCATTTATCTCAGCATCATGAAAATAAACATAATTGAAATCAGTTCTGTTACCTATTTTTAAAGCTCTCGTCTTTTTACTGTTTATTCTCAGTCCTAGTGTTAACAAGTATCTACTTAAATCATACAAATCTAGTGTCACATTATTTTTGGAGAATTCGACATTATTTGGATCAATTGGAAAGATTATTTTTAAATCATCAGCAAATTTGCAAACTCGACCGTTAGGGATCTTAGTTTCCAAATGTGCAAATACAATTTTAAATAAATTGGCCCCAAACTTGATCCCTGTGGAACTCCACTTGTTACCCTTTTCGATTTAGATATCAAATCATTTACTTGAATACTCATTCTTCGATTATATAAATAGTATCTAAGTAATCTAAAAATATTCGGATAAATATTCAATAAATTAATCGCATTCAAAATAGCATCAAAAGATATAGAGTCAAAAGCTTTTGAGATATCTATAAATACAATTAATGCATCTAACGTTTTCTCATCTAATGTAATTACATGTTTCCACATAGAGAGAATATTAGTAGTTGTCGACCTGTCTTTTGTAAATCCGTGTTGGCACATATCAAAATCAGCCGGCAACATACGTTCTAAATGATCTAGTATCAATCGTTCTATTATCTTCAAAAACGAAGAGATAATAGAGATTAATCTATAATCACTGGCGCACTTATTACTTACTAGATCCTGGTTTCCCGAAGGATCAGGTAGATCAATGAAATTGCTTTCTTCTGTGGATTACATAACAATTTGCCAAATACTTCATCCAATTCACAGAGAAATTCATACTCAGTTTTACCCACAGGTAATATAAGATTTAATTTTTCCTAATATTTACTGTAGTCTGTGAGTAGTTTTTATCCTAGTCTAGGATTGCTTTTCAGTTTGGCCAAAATAATTCTCTCAGATCTTTGACGGATTATCAGCAGTGATGAATTAATTTCTTTATCAATCAATTCTAACCTCATTTTTTTTAATACTATTGATAAGACTACATTTCATTATATTATCTCGTTTGATTCTTAGCTTACATAACTTCCTATTGAATCTCTTGGGTATAAAATCCGTAAATGTAGACGCCCTAAACATATCAGATAATAACAATGAAACAGAAGAAACAAATTCGTCATTATTCATGATAAAAAAAACATTCATAATCAATAGATAAGCTTAATTCTCTAAAAAGATTCCAGTTGATTCTGGAACATTGCACGTGCGCACTTTCAAAATTAGGTTTCTGTGCTTTGCTACTCGAAAGGTTCCCTTGTAAAACGATTTGTTTATGATCCAATTCTTTGAAGTAATTTACTACATCATAACTGTGTGAGTTCAACGCTTCAACTTCTAAATATACATGATCTAAGCATTCCGAACCTCTAGTTGGTTCCTTTATAATCTGCTTAAGATCATGATTAGAAAAAAAGATTGATTATTTCACAGTCATGCAGCCTATTAAAATCTCCTACCACAACAATATGGATTTTCCGGGCCTGGCATCCAAGAGGCCCCCTTATGGTAGTGACCTAAGGGCCTCTACAGCTCTAAACCTGTGAATAGAATAGAATAGAATAGAATAGAATATCTTTATTTGGATTCAAACCACACATTCAATCAAATTGTAACACGTGGCTCCGTGTTACAAACCAACGATGTTCGATACAGTGCTCTTTAAGGTCAAATAATCTAACTCTGTTCTTATACAATATTTCTCTTAACTGTGATTTTAGAAACAATCTCTGTTAGTCTCAAGCAGTTTTTATCGATATTTCTTGAACTGCAATTTTATTTGTAATTAATAGGGTTTTTATAAAATAGACAGAACCGCGCGCGATCCGAGAGGATCACGCGGTGGACTATTGTATCACAAGGAATTTATCTCACTTTATTATATTATTCATTACTATGAAAATGATTGATTGTTTACTAAAGAAAACAAAGAACTAAACATTGTGAGTTGTTTGCCATTAAAATTTTAAACGGTTTCCATGGTCAATTTTAGTAATTACTTTCAATTTTAACTCCATTAACATCATGTATTCTTTGAGATTTTGTCATAAAAGTCGTTAAACGGTTTACACAAAACATGTTCCTTTATAAACATAAATAATTTTACTAGACTCATATTATCATGTATCTTTAATCGTTTGACTACTCATTACAATCCAGACATTTGTGTAACAATAACCACTTGTGTATAAAACATTTTACTTTATAAACATAAATCATTTTACTATATTCAGATTATCATGTCTTTTCAAACATTTGACAATGTTCATTCCAATCCAGACATTTGTGTAAGAATTATTTCTTGTATTTCTTTATAAATATAAATCATTTTAATCTTTGCCGTCTAGGAGACGGACAATTTAGTTTAATTGTGAACGGTATTTAAAACATATTTTTGCATAAAAATCTATTTTTACAGCTGACTAACATATATTCAATTTTGACTAACTGTGAATAGTGTTTAAGACCGATTTTTGCATTAAAATCTGTATTATTGCCAACCAACTCTTTCAATTCGGATTAACAGTGAATTATATTTATATGTGCTACATTGTGTGGAATATATACATGAAACCTTTGTTCGGCCTTTTTATATCAACCATCCGAAAGAGATCTGATTAGGTGCACGGGTAGTAATAATAGCCACCATTGATATGTAGTAGGGGTACAAAATCATGAACAAGATAGCAACAGCGAAAATTACCCCTACAAAATAATAAAATTGGAAAATGTACAATATATATATATATATATATATATATATATATATATATATATATATAGCAATTAAGTCATCACAAGAATTAAAAATAATTCATGTGTGAGGTGAGTCTCACTAGTTGTACTATACAATATAACAATATCAGAATAGTTCGACTGAAAAGAATAATATATACATCATCAAATTAGGAACAATTAAGGTATAATTCGAGTGTAACATTATGTAAAAATTGAGAACTATGACTAGAAATTGATTGTATGTAATGTTAACTAACATGAAGATATAGTGCATAACATTTCAATTAAAATAATACAAAACTTGGAAATAAAAATCTCAAGAAAATCTGTTTCCGATAAAAATTATCCTTGTCTTTTATTCAACCATGAGAAAGTATTATCATAATCAAAATTAAAATATCAGCAGGATTGCAGACTTTTTCAAGTTCAGTATGTAAACGCCCCTGCTTCAAGTAAATGCCGTACGACGTTACAAACTCGGTTAAGGTGCTCTGAATAGAGATTTGTTACTGATAGGGGGGCCCTTAAGAGGGCCTGGTCGTGCGTTCTCCTGAATTATTCAAAGTGTGAAGATGTCCTAGAGCCTTGGGTGGACTCTGGTTGTTGTTGCTCCCGTGGTCGAGTTGTAATCACGATGTGGATAACGTCGTTCAGGTTCTGCAATTAATTGGCTCGTCTCGTTGGTTATACCGCGACGAGATGAGTCACGGATGTAGCCAATTGTTGGTGAAACTATCAAATCACCAGCGTAGGTATTGACAGCCGACAGAACGCACACGCGTAACGCAAAGCAGAATGCAAATGCGACAACTGACTTACATGGTAAATTGCCGTGCTCAAATAGCATGCCATGTCTACTTGCACACTATTGGTTAAACGGCAAGTTTCGCTTTTTTTCATTGGTGCAACGTAAATAAAATTAAATTTAATTTACGCAATATGTCGGCCATTAATTTGTGTCGTTACAACACTTTCCTCTCTGAAAAAAAGGAAAAAAAATTCCTCTCTGCGAGGCTAGATAAGAAATGCATGACAGAGTTCGAACCAAGTTAAGCAAAAATATGATGAACCATATGTGCTGGGCTTAAATATGCTTGTTGGTTGCTTCAACAATGATATGATGCCAGGTAACCACTAGGAATTGCTACACAAATTGTTAGCTCTAGTGGACGGTCATAGCACGTGAGGCAAAATAGAGCAGTGTAAGTTTTTGGAGCCGCAGCGTGAAGATTTCGAGGTAAATCGCCTCTGAATTTGCCAGGTTTAAGTTAAAACCTAAGCAGATTGGATCGTCGTCAATGTGTTTGTATACGACCAAAAGAGCTAGAGTGCTCGACGTGGTCATGGCATTTGTAGAGTGGTCTTTGTGCAATTGATGAATTTGAGATATGCATTGAAAGTGGCTTGTACCATGATATGAAGCTGATCACTACTTAGTGTTGCTACACGAAAGCGTTAGCTCTAAGTAGTTGGTCATACCAAAATAGGCAGTGTAATGTCATGTGTGAGAAATACATTATAATGTAAAATATATATACATTAAAATCAAAGGTAATTACATAAAAATATGTACACGAACATTGCCTCAGAGATGGCATAATACCAAAGAACTGTTCAAAAATGCTACGCAATTTTTAGCTAAGAACAGCTGGTTATGCCACGTGAAACAAATACGAAAAAATAACGTAAGGTTAAAAAAAATTTGATAGTTAATGTTAATGTTTAAAAAAAATCAATTACGCGTTATAAAAAAGCAGGATATTGAGGTTGTGGGCAGACGGAGCCTGAGACGAGTGTAGAAGGTTGAACGCTCTCAGGATCAGGCGGTTCGATAAACGGTTTCAACCTGTCTATGCTTATTGATGTCGGTGTAGCGCCTTGCATAATAATGAAGTATTTTGGTTGTCTGAGTAAAATCGGGTTAGGACGGCGATACTTTGGTTGTAGTGGTGCAACAGCATTATTGTTGCGAACGAGTACTCTCTTGAAACGATCAGATGAGAAGCAAGTGCCTCTGTCCGTGATGACCTCATTGGGAACACCATAATTGGATATGCATGCAGAGATAAAACCGTTAGTTACTTGGTCTGAAGAAATGGTGCCAAGAGGTAATGCCGCAGGCCACCGTGTAAATCTATCGATCATAGTTAGGAGGTAGCTGAAACCTTGAACCTTTGTCAGATGAACTATGTCGATGTGGACGATGGCTAGGCGAAAAGTAGACCGAAAATGTTGCAACTTAGAACGAGTGTGTCGTGTGATCTTGTTTTTCTGACAAATAGCACACTCTGAGACCCCTCGTTTAACATTCTGCCTAAGTCTGTGACCCCAGAAACGATCTGTAAGAAGTCGGATAGTCGCTTGGCTTCCTGGGTGAGAAATTGAGTGAATTGAATCGAAAACCTTTCTCTGAAGGCTGGTCGGCAGAACTGGCTTGTTGGGCTGCGTACCCGTGAAGTAAACAATTGGTAAGCCTTCCCACAGACGGCATATGAACTTGGTTGGGTGACGGGCTATTGATCTTTGAATGTGAATGTCACCGCGTTGTTCAGTTCGCAGGAGAGTTGGCGTTAGTGCAGGTTCACTGAGTGCCACGGAGTTGACAGTGAATGGTGACGGCGAAGGTGGTTGTAGAGAGACGTCTGGCCTGGAAAGGGCATCTGCAATGAAGTTCTGTTTGCCCTTCACGTGAAAGACGTCAAATTACCATTCGCTTAGACGTGAAAGCTGTCTTTCCACTCTGGCAGGGTACTTGGCGATAGATGAAGTTGCGTTTCGAAGTGCGCTAACTAATGGTGCATGATCTGTGAAAACAACAAATCTGCTACTGCCAATGATGCTGATAAAATGGCGCACTGCGTCGTGGATGGCGAGAAGTTCTCGACCGAAAGTGTCGTACCTCGTTTCTACTGGTTGGAGAGTACGCGAGTAGAAACTGATAGGCTTCCGAACTCCGTCGATCTCTTGTTCCAAAGTGGCTCCAATAGCGAATTCAGAAGCATCTGTCGTGAGTAGAAATAGCTTTTCAAAATCTGGATGTGTTAGCATTGTGGCATTTGCTAACGAGTTGATGGCAAGTCGAAGTAATTCCTCGTCTTCGGATGACCAAGCAATGATGGAATTCTTGCTAAGTCCTTTTCGGTTCCGCAGGTGCCTGCACAAAGATAAAGTTGTTTTGAAAGGCCTGGAAGGAACTTGCGATAATAGTTTAGTACTCCCAGGATTTTCTGCAAATCGCTCAAAGTCCTTGGTGACTTGATATTCTTGATTGAATTCGTCTTTGACAGCAACGGTTGAATACCTTGGGCCGTGATACGATGCCCTAAGAAGTCGACGGATGAAGTTGCAATCTGCGTCTTGTCACAGTTGATCTTGAGTCCGTGGTTGGATAAGCTTGAGAGGACATTTCGTAGATGCTTCGCATGAGATTCTAAATCTGGACTGAATACCATAATGTCATCGAGATATGACATACAATAAGCGAGTCGTCGCGAAGTATGTTGTCCATGAATCTTTGAAATGTCTGAGTAGCACACTTAAGTCCAAAAGGCATGTAAAGATATTCGAAAAGGCCAAATAGAGTGATGACTGCAGTTTTCTCGATATCCTCTGGTGCTACCGGGATGTGATGGTAGGCTTGTCTGAGGTCAATTACTGAGAAGAAATTGCTGCCATTGAGTTTTTCAAGTAAAGTGTTAATATTTGTAATAGGGTATGCATCAGATTTTGTCACTGAATTTAGCTTACGGTAGTCTCCGCAGGCTCTGTACGATCCGTTTGATTTAGAGACCAAGTGCAGTGGTGACGCCCATGAACTTATCGATGGTCTGATGATTCCCTCTTCCAAAAGCCTTGAGAATTCTTCTTAGGCAGCTTTAAGCTTAGCAGGAGCCAGTGGTCGCTTCTTGAGTGCAATAGGTTGTCCTTCTGTGACGATATGGTGCATCATGTTGGAGACTCGTAGCTCTGACTTGTTAAGATCGAAAAGCGACTTGTATTTTTGAAGAGCTGCTGATATCTCTACTGAATGATGCACTGGGGTTGGCTGAATGACCTGTAACTCCAAACGCTCGGAGGCAAGTGTCCAAAAACTTTGTTCAGGTCCGGTGGAGGGGTCGATGATCTTTTGATTGGCAAGATCAACAATGAGCCGAAATGTCAGAAGGAAATCAAGGC